>JAAGWI010100421.1:0-10461 GCA_012274505.1 Galium porrigens var. tenue
AGAGCCACCCAAGAGGCTGGGATCTGGCGGACTGCCACCGTACTGGAGGCGTGTGGAGGCGGCGCGTGCGGGTGACTGGTTAGCGCGTGTGACTGGTTAGCGCGTCAACAACCAACCGACTCGAAAGAGGACGATGCGGCGCACCGGAGCAGGTTAAGCGTGTCCTCTTTTCTCCGGCGCAATCGAGTAGCTCGTGGAGCTATCTCTGTCTCATTCAGTTGTTTTCGGCCAAAAAACGGACGTCGACGGCGATCTGTTCTGGTCTGGTCGTAGCAGGCTTTGCGGAATTGCTCCTCGACTGCAGATTTGAGGGATGTGAAACCCGGTGAGCGGCGCCTCCTGCAGGTTGACACCAGTGTTGCCGCGATCTGGGAAATGCCGGAATAGCCGTGACTCAAACTGTCGTGGGGTGAAAGGAAGAGAGTTCCGGTGAAGGGGGAGAAGAGGTGGTGTAGGCTACGTCTAGGTAGGTGGAGGGTCGGCGCTGCTAAACGGCGCCGATGACTACCTCTCCAGGACAGATATGGATTGGGAGAAAAGTTTCTTGGGAGAGAAATTACTGTTCACGAATCTGGGAGAAAGTTTGAAAGTCACGTAATGTGTACTGGGGTGCGGCCATTGGTACATATATACCTTTGATTTTTAATTATTCATAGATTACAGCACTGCTTAATTGATTTTTGCACAAATTTGGCATATTGTAATTTATATAAAAAATCCGTACAGCCCTGAGTAAAACTGTGCAAAAGTTGAGCAAAACGAAAGTAATATACACTGTTAACATGCAATGGAATGAATTATTGATACCATATTAATTTGGATCTCAATTTATTCAAGATAACGTTTACAAATATAAATAACGTTTACACATATTGAAGACAATTGAAAATAAGATGTCTTCTTGGAAGAAGGCGTTGAAGTGCCATAAGCAACTCTTCGTAATCTTGAAACAATTTCACTCTTCTAGCAAATTCATCAGTTATTTGGGATTATGTATTTTAAAATAGATTTTCAATGTTCTAGCAAATACCGTTATATATTAAGTGTATTATTTTTTTCTTGTATATATTATTTTTGAAATATTAGTGTTATTGATTTCATTCATTTTAAACATTCATTTAGGGTAAAACATAACTGCTCTTATTAAGATAGTTTGAAGTATGAGTCTGCAAAACCACAAGATGTTAATAGAAAATTTAATAAAGAGAAAATTAAAACCGTACAAAAGTTGTGCAATAATTTTATATGCATTGCCCAAGAGTTGGGCTAAAAAATTGAGATTAAATTGTGCAAAAGTGCACAAATAACATTTTATGCATTTTTTTCCCACATGTCGTGCACGAGCTAGTGCAAAGAATATACATTAAAATCCGTGCATATTAGTTCACTTATTTTTGCACAGTTTCAATTAAGATTATTTCAAAAACAGAAAATAGAATATTATAACAAATTCGTAAAATATTCTGAGACTTTTTTTGTTTTTATTTTCACAAACGAAATTCCTCTAACCGTGCAGTGTTTGCACAGTTACATTCCCGAATCCCGATTAACAGCTGCGATGAGATCGAGACCGTCCGTTTACAGATCCTTCGGGTCACGTGATGAAAAAAAAGCTACCGTGACGGGCCCAGCCATTGAGACCATTTCTCCACGTGTTGGACATGTCACATCACCCGCAGTCACTTTACCAAAACCCCCTCACCCACAGCCTTATCTTATAAATACCCTTTAGAAATGTCAGTTGTCACTGTCACTATCCTCTGCCCCTTTCTTTTCTCCGTTTCGGCTTTCTCTCTCTTCTTTCGGTTACATTTGAATTCAATCGAATCACCGCCATTACCAAAACCCATCGATTTCCCCCAATTCTCAGATCACACTGCGGAATGCTAGGGTTTACAGTCCGTGTAATGCAGCGATTCTGAGAAACTCGATTCGGAATTGCATTTTCTCGTTGTTTCGTGCCTTTTTTCTTGTTCTCCGGAGTTTCAGGCAATGGCGGGCGCGGTGGAGCAGAGGCGTTTCACGGTGGGGTACGCACTGGCGTTGAAGAAGCAGGCGAGCTTCATCCAGGAGTCGTTCGTGCGGGCCGCGGCGGAGAAGGGAATCGATTTGGTGAGAATCGACCAGGAGAAGGCGCTAGTGGATCAGGGACCGTTCGATTGCGTGCTGCACAAATTGTACACTGATGAGTGGAAGCAGCAGCTGGTGGATTTCTCCGCGAAGAATCCGTTTTCTTTAGTCATCGACCCGCCGGAGGCAATTGAGAGGCTCCACAACCGCATCTCGATGCTGGAGGTGGTTACGGAGCTCAAATTGTGCGGCGGCTCTGAAGGCGAGGAGGGTTCGGGAGTGCCTTTTTTCGGCGTTCCCAAACAGATGACCATCTATGATTCTGATTTGGTCTCGGAGGGGGATTTGAGGAGCCAGGGTTTGAAATTCCCTGTCATCGCCAAGCCATTGGTGGCTGATGGGAGTGCGAAATCGCACAAAATGCTGCTGGTGTACAACAGTGATGGGCTGAGTAAGCTGAAGCCGCCGATTGTGCTGCAGGAGTTTGTGAACCATGGGGGCGTCATTTTCAAGGTGTATGTGGTGGGCGACCATGTGAAGTGTGTGAAGAGGAAGTCGTTGCCGGATGTGAGTGAGGAGAATCTGGAGAATGTGGAGGGCTGGCTGTCTTTCTCGCAGGTTTCGAACCTCAATGCGCAGGACAGGGATGATGAGAAGTACTACAAGATGACGCAGCTGGAGAATGCGGAGTTGCCTCCTTTGGATTTGATTACTGCGATCGCGACTGGGTTGAGAAAAGCGACGAAGTTGCATTTGTTCAACTATGATCTTATCAGGGACACCAAGGCTGGGAACAGGTATCTTGTTGTGGATATCAACTATTTCCCCGGGTATGCGAAAATGCCTGATTATGAGAGCGTTATGGCTGACTTTTTCTGGAATGTTTTGAACGAGAATGTTGATTCTCATGAGAAGGAATTGACAAGCCTTGCGACTGGGAAGCTTGGACTGGGAGAGGATGAGGTCAATGAGGAAGAGAAGGAGCTGTCCCTTCAAGTCTAAGGCGGAAAAAGTGGTGAACTTTCTTTGGAACTGACCTAGAGCTTCTGGAGATAGGTATTGTAGTGGTTAATAAGTAGGTTCTTTGATTTGCTGTAGTCTGACAGACATAACTGGTGTACCTTCTTGTTGGATGATGTACATTGCATAGATAATAGTGGAATCTTTAGGGAGGTTATAGTATCATCTTTCATGGAAACTGCAATGTCTGGCCTGCAAAATGTCTCATTTATGCCTTTGGCAAACTGAAAGGATAAATGTTTGTAGCCATTGTTGTCATGACTCATGTGTTTTACTGTTGCCCCTATCAACATTTCGATGAATTTTTCTTCCAAATTGCACCTTTACCTATCTATGATCATGAACTTTAAGTCCTTAGGTGAACTAGTTAGATTCTGAATTTGTTGTCTGAGCTCTTTTGTTGAGCCTTTATTGATGAGCTTGATCTAACGCTACACTATTTTTAATCTCCTTGTTTATTATCATGCTTTCCCCCTTGGATGTGATTGCAGTTTTGATTTCATGTACATTTCATTACACAAGGACCTGAAATTTATTTTTCTTCCTATTTAAGAAAAAATAGAGATTTGCTTATTTAAGGCAATGCTAGATACCTGGTTTACTCTGCTGGTTTACTACTGATGCAATAACGTGAAACTTGGTGCACCGCTGAATTGATGCTCATAAAAAGCTTGAATGTGGTTCAGCTGGCGCTGCTGATTCAGCTTGTGGAAATCTTGAAACTTGGTGCTGTTGACTAAGTGCTTACGCAAAAACCTTGAAACTTGGTGCTCTCTTAATTTATTTGTTTTGTCTACTTGCACCGCTCTTTCTAGGTGTCATTATCTAACAAACTTTGCGTCTTATCCTGGCTAGTTTTTGGAAGGTAGTGAACATCTGATGTCCATTTTCACCTTTCTCGTGATTATAGATAAGCATGGAATGCAGTGCTTTCTTATTGAGCCAAGATTTGGCCAAGTGTAGGGTTGATTTAAATGTGGAAAATTCCACTAGTCTCCAGTTGGATAACTTGATATTGTTTTATATGTACTTGAAATTTTGGAAAGGTGGATTTTTTGCCAGGTCAGTACAGCAGGGCTTTATATTAGATTACTAATGTATAATGAACTGTAACTTTTTTAGGGCATGGAAGAAGTCCTGTGGATATGGCGGGGGAGTTACATATGCTATTTTTACCTCAACCTGTTTTGACAGAAAGTATATATAAGTTCTACTGCAGTATATAGATCAATGGTCAATCCAGTCCTGAATTTTGACATCTGTCTGATGTTCAATTAAAATCAAATCATATTGATGGACATTTTTTCACAGGATTTGATTTTCTCAGGAACCTAAAATTAAATTTTCTTCCCGTTTAAGAAAACAGTGGAAATTGGGGATTGTTATAATGCTGATTTAATGCCTGAAGGGTTTAGGGTAATTTCAGTGGGTTCTTATTGTGCTAAGTCATGTTATCCATCACAGAGTATTTATTGAAATTTGAAGGTAGATGCATTTTATGAGTACATCAGAATTTGATATTAAGTAGCTAATGAGACTAGCTTACACAGTTATGAAAGCATCCGAGTCCTTGATAGCAGATATATGATGACTGATTGCATACATTGTCCTTCTCAGGGCCCTAACGTTTGTTTCCATTAAAAAAAAATGAAGATTTGGAACTTGTTGCAGTGCCTATTTATTGCTTGAAACGTGATGTGCCTGCTTATATAGTTCTTGAAGCTTGATGCTGTGGTGATTTAATGCTTGAAACTTGCACAACTGATTTAATGCTTTTGTCTTATTTCACTGCATTAGTTCATTGGAGCTTCTGGATGTCAATGAACATCTGATGTATTAAAGATATGGGTACTTTTTGAGCCAAGAGCCAAGATTAGCCTAAATTGGTTTGCTAAGTTATGTTTTCCTTTACAATTTTTGACAGGTGAATGCATTTTCTGCTATTTACTGAGTACAGCAGGGTTTACATTAGGTTGCTTGTGAGCCAACTTGCATTGGTAAGGAAAAAGATCAGAGTCGCTGATATCTGAGTGTATGCTGTTTTTATCATTCTGTATTTTATTTCTACTGCTCTGTATTGTGCATTAAAAATCTAGCTGTAAACCTTGACACCTACCATTAAAAAAATTTAATGATTTTAGTTTCAGATCCAAATTTGGTATCATACAGTCCATTCTAGGAAGTTCACCATCATTTGCATTTTAATAAAGTTTCCATGATATTGATGAACATTTTAACTAGAATTCCTTCTAGTTGATCTAATAGTGGCATTCCATTCACTACAGGATGAAGTTTTAATTCCATATCTATTCATGCTTAGGAACCAGAGATTTTTCTACCCATGTAAGAGAACATGGAGAAATTTAAACTTGATTTGTTGCTAATGTATTCCCTTAAACCTGGTGTGTTGCTGATTTCCTTAAACTTGGTGAACTGCTGATTTAATGCTTGAAACATAGCACATATTTAGTCTAGTGTTGGTATATTGAGCCCTTACAAAAAATTTGAAAGGTAAATCCATTATCTGCTAAGTTACCAGTAAGGTTTTATATGAGTTAGCTAATGAGAGTCTAGGATAGAGCAGGTGTATGATGCAGGAGTTATTCATACTTCAAAGTATTATAAATGATCTTTGTCCCAATTATAAATAAACAAAATGATACTGCAGTATCCGTTCTACTCTAAAAATCTCATAATCAGTTATTGTTTATCGAAGATTCCATGCTTGATGGTTATCTGTTGCATGACCTTGCATTTGCTGGAACTCTATCCTGAACATTTGGGACTTGAAGTGGGTAAATATGCTTGTATCTTCTCATTTTATGTGATTTAGTATAGCAGAGCAGCTTCTTGGTATATATTTCAACTACGTGGCATTGACTCGTTATTTGGCACCAATATCATTATGTAACTACTGTATTAGTCTGCATTTGTACCCAAGGTGATTTCATTGGGTAAAGGCTTGCCATGATTGCATTTATTGTTCAAGATTTCATACAGATTTTCAAGTTTGTTGCCTCATTTATTGTTGACATAAACTCGGAACTATAAAGGAGACATGCAGCTCAATTCTTAGGGTTTCTTTTTATCTAACAGTTTAAGAACAGAATTGATATCACCCTTCCATGTATGGTCAGGAGCGACATATTTGGCATGTAAAAGAAAAAGCTTCATTCAGATATTAAGTCTGGTGTTTCCTGTCAAAGCAACTTAAACAATCCTCAATTTATCTCTTTTGTCATCATAATTTTCAGAGTTGCATGGATGCATCCATTTTGAAGGTACATGCATATAAAGCATGACATGGACCAATCTTGTGCACCTTCGCAGCACACATGTTGTGAGACAGCTGCAACTGCATGTGAAATTGCCGTGTGCTGTCTGTCTCCAGTGTGTTCTTGTTCCCTTAATCGGTTCCTTTTGTCCAGATGAGACACATGATAAGGGACTTGTTCTCATGCTTTACGTGTGGTTTTTAGGTTTCAACACTTATACTTTAATGTACCATAGCAGTTACTCTAGTCTTTACTTGGTTATTATGCAAATAGTTGCTGCATCAAAATCATACTTTCCTTGTTTTGACAATTGGTGACTGGGTTGTCTCTCACAGGATAAGTCGCAACAATAACTCGGGGATGCAAACGAGTCAGTAGGACTCACCAAGGACACAACAGAGCAGGGAGTTGATCGAGTTAATCTTCTTTTGTGAGTTACTATTTTTGCTAATTCCAGTTTTAATTTCAATGATAATTATAAGCAAAATGTGTCGTTAAATTACAATCATGAGCAAATTCTCATAAAAATTTGGTGTCGTTCTCTTCCGCTTTGTAATTCAGCTCAGTTCACTTATGTGTTGGTGCTGGTTGATTGTTGAGGTCTTTTATCTCTCAGGGAGTGAACAGAATAGCCGAATAATAGATATCGTCGTCTGAGAAATATCATGCATATTTCTGGATAAAATTTATGATTTTCAACTGGTACAGAAAATACTGTGGTAGTTCACTTCGTCTAGTGTCTGGCACTTCACCTCTATGCTCTTTCTGGTTATGCGGTTCTTCTGATGCAATAGAAGATACTATATTGAGTTCTTCTGATGCAATAGAAGATACCAGTTTATCAAAATGTGCAGTGTATCATTTATTCTACTCTATATATTACAAAAGGTGCTACTTCATTGCGGTGAAGTTTAAGCGTCCTTTGAAACCATTGCCCATTCGAAAATGTAGATGTTCTGTTTACAATACATTAATACTACTGGCTTGTAGTCTTGTTTCGATTGCTATAAACAAATATATCTTATTTCCTCTGTACCATAACCTTACTGCAGTAGTTCTGATACCATTGTGTGCTTAACGCTAAAATTTTTAAATTCCATCTCTTGTTTCTTCTTCGGCTGCTACTTTAGTTGCTGAGTCTGAAATCTGTTTTAAGCTTATGATATTGCATTTTAAAAGCTGAATGATCCGTAAAACTCAACCATCCATAAATAGTGTTGATTTTCATGTAACTTTAGATTATATTATGAAGGTTTTGTTTGATATAGAAGTTCTAAGTTGACCTTTCTCGATTTACTTACAACTTCTGTTGAAACCCTAGTCCTAGAAAACTTGAGGTTCAGGCTATAGATTAGTTGCTTTCGTTATGGTTAGTAACTTGAAATATACGACAATAATATTTCTTACCTAATAGGCAACAAACTTCTGACTTTGTTTAAAGCATGTGTAAACATCAATAGTATCTACCATTTAATGATCATCATTGTGTGAATATGTTAAGAAGGAAATTATATGTAGAAATGTACTGTAGCTGAAAACACACACCACACCCACATACACACACAAACTCCGGCAAAAGTATCTTCCCAGGGGAAGTTGTGAACAAGCATAACTGCACAATCATTTCCAGCATCAAAGCTCACCTTCTTAATTATTAATTCAGTCAGTAAATTATGGCTTTCTTGGTATTTTCTTTAGTATATGCTATGGTAGGTGCTAACTAATTTGTAGTTATGCTTCCATATTTGTTTTACGTTCTTAATAAGTAGATTATTTAAATGGTTAGCAGACAAACACTTTCTAAAATAATGAAACTGACTTTAATAATGTTTGATGTACCAACTATAGATGTATACATGTAATTGACAGTGAAATATATCAACTCTTGGGGATGCTGAGGTATATTTGTACAGAGGCAACCCTACTAAAGGTGCCTTGTAGAAGTAGTAAACCTCATGCATCATGAAACGACACGATGATCTAAATATCCTTGAGGGATCAATCCCATGATTAATCTCTCATCACGAAAAATCAAGGTTTTAAAAAATAACAATGGTAATAATCACTAATGTACATGATATTGTACTTTTATACATGTCCATTGTGCTTTCTCTGTATGAAATGACTGATCATCATCCCAGGATGTTTTTCCAGAAAGAATTGTCGGCTTCTTCATCCACAAGATTTTCCCATGCATCGAAGACATCTGGTTGGATTGTGCTGCTTATGTAACTTTGCTGGTTGCTTTCGGGTTGACTGATGAGTGTAGAACTCTCAGGGGTTATGGAAACTAAAGACGGAAGGGAATGTTCAGGGTTTACATTAATGCTTCCGGCTGCTGAACCTTTAACGTTGTCATCAACAGTTGGTCCTGGGAGAATTTCACCTTGAGACCATGGGAAAGAATTGGAACTAGTGGGAGGCTGTTGATTCAGTAATAATGCAGAAAAGCTACTGAAATCAGGCATCATTGGATCAAGATTGGTAAAGTTGCTGTTTGTTCCAGCTGAAAACCTGTTGAACTGAGCATGGCTGTTCTGAACATATGGAAGTGGACTAGGATTCACAAGCTGCATGATGTTTTGCAGGATTTGGATCTTGATCAAGTCATTGGCATTTGCTGCCTGGAGGGTAAGAGCTGCAGCGTCGAAAGGGTTAACGTTCATGTTAAGCAGGCTTGCAGCATTCAAAGCCTGAGAAAGGCCAAGGAAATCGAGATGATGATCAGGAGGCATTGGTCTGTGGGTTTTCGGGTCAACCCCCATTCGCAGAAGCTTCTTCCTCAAATGCGTGTTCCAGTAGTTCTTGATCTCGTTGTCGGTTCTTCTGGGCAGGTGAGCTGCAATTCTCGACCACCTGAACAAAACCAAAGCTCATCATCATCAGCATCATTTCTTATCGAGAATCTGAAACAACATTATAGGCAAGAATCAAAGCGGGCAACTTACTTGTTTCCGAGCGTTTTATGGAGGGAGATGATGGTTGCTTCTTCTTCATCGGAGAATCCTCCTCTCTTGATGCCTGGTTTGAGATAGTTGGTCCATCGGAGCCTGCAACTCTTGCCGCACCGGTTTAAGCCTGCCTCCCTGGGAATTCTCTGCCAATTTCCCTGGCCATGTTTCTTAACACAATCAGTGAGCTTCTGGTCTTCTTCAATGGACCAAGGACCTTTCTTTAGGCCATTTTCTTGATCCATTTTGGTACTACTATAACAAACTGATAAGTCCTCGTCTATATATATATATACTCACAAAAACACACAGACACACAGTGAAAGCAATGGTGAAATTTTTAATGATATTATGGAGGACATTTGTCCAATGAGAAGGTCAAAATGTTTTCTGTGTGTTTCTTAAACTCCGTTTGCTTCCAAATTGAAGGGAAAAAACAGAGGGATTAAAGAAGTCGTATTTATTTATTATTTGTTGATATGGGATCTCCAGAAATATATATGATAAAAAATGGTTTAGGTAATGCAAGTATCGCTTTCTGATAAATAGTTTTGTGGGTAGAAGAAATTTCTGGTTGGTTTCATGGAACACGTATGTTGAAAGCCCTCCATGACTTTTTTTTACTCGTGTTCTTTTTCTCGTCCCAGTTTTGACTGCAGGTAAAGTTTTCTGATGATATACGTATTTAAAAGTAAAGATATACGAGTATATAATTTCAAGAGAGTCTCCAATGAAAAATACGTATAGTGAGACAGGATTTTATAGAACCCACAACTTAAGTTATAAGGCGAAATACATTTATATAAAAAATTTGGGTTAAAATATAAATGGATTGGTTCCGTTCACTCACTTATTTTTACTCATTTTCAATCCTCAAAATCATGGTCATTGAATGTAATAATCAAAACAACTAACTAATAGGTGAAGTAATTAATTTGCTTTTACCAGGTGAGATTGGATGTTCATAATCTTGATTTTACAAATTGAATGAAAATAAGTGAGTAAACGGAACCCCTCCCAAATATAAATGTTCTATTTATATATTCATTCCCTTAATTTTTCTCATATATTATTCCACCTTGCTGACACCTCATCATTCAGTACCTCATCGCCACCCCACCACCACGCTGCTGCCGACGATCTAA
>JAAGWI010100571.1:0-13879 GCA_012274505.1 Galium porrigens var. tenue
GTCGGGTTCGGTTTCGGGTTCAGATTTTGTTCGGGTACGGGTTCTATCGGGTCTTGGAATTCCAGGTCGGGTTCAATTCAATCGGGTATCTTTCGGGTTTCGGGTTAATAAACAGGTATCACTATTCGGGTCTCAATTCAACTTCGGTTCGGGTATTATATTTCGGGTATTCGGGTTCGGTAAAATTTTGCCAGCTCTAAGAATGACATTGTAAGGTAGGCATGTGCCTATCACCGTGAAACTACGGGGTATCGACAGAGACGATCCTGACCTTTAGTAGACCTGTGCCAAAATATTTTGTGGCCCTTTAATTTATATTTACGTAAATGAAATTTAAATATCAAATTACATATTAATAATATTATGTAGATACAACAATGAATAATAAAAAAATTGACAATCAAACATTTACCCAGTTTATTTGTAAAATTAGATCTTAAAATCTAAGAAATCAAATCAAATGAATAGAGTGATAATATTTAAATTTTTTAACACTCTAATTAAAATATATATTATACAAATTATAGTTTTATTATTATATTTTATATTAACAACTTTAATTTAATACTAAGTAAAAAAATTACCCTGAAAATTGGAGGTCTTGTGCTGCCACATGTGTGGCATGGCCCTAGGGCCGCCACTGGTTTTGATCTCCTTTTGATTGGGTTGTGGTACTCCCGCATGATTACTTCCAATGTGATTATCCCATTGAGATCTTTGATTTTTTCAATAAAACCTAACCGCAATGATTTTGTCTACTTTAGGTTTGACTCCCTATTTCCAACTGATCGAAACATCTGGCAAACATGATCTCAAACGCATTTCCATTGTCCAAGAGGACTCACTGGATGGATGGTTGCTTCGATCACAATGGGCACATGGGGAATTTGGCTTGGAAGGGCATCCTTGTCAAAAAAAGATAATATCCATGTTCAAATATTCGTGGGATTCAAATATTCGTGGGATGGACTTGGGACTCGGGTTATATGTTCATTTGAATGTTGCCGTTGATAATGGTCACCATTTGTATTTCGGTCTCCAGTATCTCATCTCGAGCGTGTCACGCTTATCGTTCCTAGTACTCTACTTTTTGTTATCACTCAATCGATAGGTATGGCCTCTCGGAGCATTCCCATTGGTCTTAATAACTACTCATCGCTAGTGTGGTTTCACGAGCGGATCTCTTAGATCATTTGAAATATTGGGCCTTGTCATTAGCTTGGTGATCAAACTAAATTGTGGGTTTGCCAATTTGGATATGGATTTCTTCGCTTTTTCGGATAGTCCCCCATTCCAATTTGATTGCAGCATAGAGCGGTGTTGGCTCTCTAGATATGTCTTCTTACGTGGCAGACTGGCTTTTGCTGACATATGAAAGTTTGCTTCTTCTTCAATTTTTCTTGTAGATCTCCGCATTCACAAGCACTTTTTTTTTTGTATGCATAGAACTCATTCTTTTTTGATCGGGAAAAATCAACCATGTCTCGTCCCAGTTCGATATTCCAAACTTTCTCGCTCTGTCTGTAACATTCTGACTAGACCTCTCTTTCCATAGGCACACTTGACGATTTTGATGTACTGTACCAACTAGCACACTTCTAATATAATCCTTTTATTCAACTCCTAAGGTATAACTTAGGAATTGATAATTGTTCTAGTCGTAAAACACTAGTTGAATTACCCACAGGTCCTGGGTTCGATTCCTGCATGGGGCAAGGAGAGGGTGGGATTTTATCAGGGGTGCATTTTGATTATTACCCAATTTTTTTAAATAAATAAAAAAAACTCCTAAGGTATAACTTGGCGATACTACCGTCCGCGCTTTTCAAGATGTCACCTAATGGTCTAATGTATCTAACCAACTTTTTTATTCGATAACTGAAAAAATTAAAAAAGAAGGTGAGAAAATGTTTTAACTTTTATAAATTATTCAAAAATAATATTTTAGTTCTAAGTAACAATCACATCTTAAAAAGATAAGAAGTTGAAAATATCAAAAAATCCTCACCTTAAAATATGTGACGTAAAGTGTTTGACACTTCTCGACAAATTTTTTGTATCAAGATACACCCTATTACTCTAATATTAGGAATCATGAAAATTCTTTGTTATCCACTCTTCGTGTCCTATGTGACTTACAATCGACATATAATTCGAAGAAGAAAAGAAGAAGTGAAAGGAGGAACGGATGGTTTAGTAATTTGATGACTTGTGATATTATTGTAATGGGTTCAAAAATGAAATAAAACTAGGCTACATCCAATTATCAAATTGTAAATTACCACCACATGAAAAGGTTGGACTCTTAATTCTTGGTTAAATGGTTACCCTACTCCAAAGTATACTGCAACAACATGATGTCCAGCACTATTTATAGGGTAGTTTCTTAGTAAAATCTTTTCTATAAATGAAACCATGAATTCAATATAACTTTATCCATAACTCCTAAATATAACTTTAATTCTATTGATTATAAGATGAAATTATTAATGACCTTATAAATTCCTTACTTATTTCTAATTATATTTAAAATCTATACTTTTAATAATGAGGTGGTCTCTGAAGAGACCAGGGACTAGATTATAAATGTGCAAGAGATGAAAATAAGGAGATTATTAATTGTAAAATTAAAAAATTTTAAAAAGTCATGTGCATGCACGTGCCAAACACGCGCCATCTTTTTTTTTTTTGCTGCTTCTCTTTTTTTTTTTATCATATATTTTTAGTTTTATCTTTTAAGTTAAAATCTCAATCTTTTAAATTAAAAAAAAAAAGTAACATTTCAAATTTTTGAAAGGTACGTAATTTGAATTTTCAATTTGAAAAAAATAATTTTAAAGGTTATTTTTTTAATTGAAACATCAGTTTTGCATGTTTTTTTAAGGAACATAAATCTGATTTTTGACATATTTATGAGCCATGAAATACAATTTATTCATAAAAGTAAGAAAGAACAAATAGTCTGAGCTTTCTAGAGCTTTCTACTACTTGAGCATTCGGGATCAAACCTAACCCCGCAGTCGGAGATATTCTTCCAATCCAGGTGGCTGGAAAAACAGCAATGAACTCAAAATCAGACAAGCATATCAGGAGGACTGCAATGGTGGGTACTGTTACCGCTTCCTATTTTCTCCTCACGGCAGACTACGGCCCTGGACCCAATGCCCTTGACCCTGTAAGATATTTTCATTCTATTGAATTCTTCATATAGATATGTTCAGTTCTATTGAATTTCTGGGTCCAGAAATTTCTTCAATTTTTGTGTAGATGATGTAGTTTATGACTCAAAACTTAAACACTGGTTAAGTTAACCCGTTTCATCCAACATAATAAGTTTAGTCCCTTTGAGTTTTGTTTGCAGAACAACCTTCGTAATTCACTAATTCGTACTCCCTCGATCTATGTTTGTGATTGTTTGAGGGATTTATTATTTGACGGCTTTATTACATACCTCGGTGATTTATCTTCCTTTACTAGAGTTTGCTTGCAATTGAAATAGGCTTCATGTACTGCTTACCCTTTTATGAGATTTCCATGAGTTATTAACTTCCCGTGTGTTCAAAAAAGTTGTTGGGTAACGTCTCCAAAACTGATGTTTTCTGTTTTCTTGAAGTGAATATGCAGGTTTCTTAGAAATGTTATTCTTGTTTCTTAGACACGCTCGTTAAGTTGGCTAGCTGTGTCCTTACTTATTGCCGTTTGGATATCTGCCAACATATGACTGATCACTGGCATTTATTGTGTTTTGTTAACTATGTTAAACTCTAGCTGCATGAGTTCAACTGCTTGGGAATATGCTAAAATTGAATAATCTAGCTAGTTTTCTTTATAACCTTAGTTATGTTTATTCGACTGATTCATGTATGTGACTTGAGTAAGATGTTTTATTTGTTTTCAGTACATGACATCATTGTTATTACTTGTTAGAGTCTCTTGATCTTCAGCTTGAAATATCCATGATGTGCACAATACTTCTTTTCAATCAAATCTTTTGTACTTTTGATTTGAATACTATGGTTACAAAATTTGCTTCTGTAAATGATTCATTGATTCTACTCTCAGAGGCTGGATCATTACATGGTGCTCAGTAGAGATAGAATGTGTATTTTCACACTTTGAGATAGAATGTGTATTATCACACTTTGAGGTTTTCCATCACTGTTCTCGTTTGTTTAAAAGTAGTAGTTTGTGACCTGGTGAAATGTTCTGGAGCAAGGCAACTAGTGAAAATGCTATATTCTCTGTAGATTTCTTCTGTTGCATTCTTATACTTGAATTACCAAGAACACGAAGCTCCCTCATCTCATATCCCTTATTGTTCTTTTCTTTTTCAAATCCACTTTGGAAAAGAAACCATCTGTTGTCTTAATTTTACGCACACAAGTCGATTTGGTTAAATCACCAATGTTTCTAATATCATTTCTGTATGATAGATCAAGAATGTGATACTTTCGGCTCAACGTTCTGTGAGAGATGCCATCCTTGGACCAAAAAAGGAGGTTCAAGATGTTGAAACTAAGAAATTGGTCCCCAATGTCACAGAAAAAGGTCCATAACTTGCGTTGAAAGATCTTGAGAAGACTCTGATCTGGGAAAGCCTAACTTGGGTATAGAAGCTGAAGCTGCACGTTCCCTACTGTTTAGTTAATCCTATGTTTCCATCAGCTGTGTATGTAAATACTGGATTGAAGTACAGTTAAAAAGAGCATCTCATTTGCAAAATGTGTTCTTACTACCTACATCAACATCCATGTCCTTTTCTTATCATTTTTCATCCCTGTTTTTGGTACTCCTACACATATTTTTTGTGAAATCTGTCTCGTCGTGCAAAGTATGATACTCCCTCCATTTCACAAATATTGGAACACTTGCTAGTTATGGTAAGTGGGAGTGAACAAGAAAAATAACACTAAAACTATGCAACCTTCTACCACTATCGATCTATATGGTAGTGTTCCTCTAATAAGGAGGGTTTAGGGTGGAACCAACTTTGTAAAAGCAATAATCTCATCTTAGTTATCTGCAATAAACACTTAGCCCAAAAGCATATATTCAAGAATAGATGTATCCACTTCAAATATTCGACACCTAAAAGTCTAAAACCCTTACCATTACTTCATATCCAACGTCCAAATTTCTCAACAACTAATGACACCGGTAAAATAAAAGTAGTCAACTGGTTAGGCAAACCAAAGAGATATTAGACAAAAAAAAAAAAAACTCTTTGCTTCTATGACTAAACAAAAATCGTATCTTATATATAGTTGTATGATAATCCATAATAATCCTCACAATCAAATCCCATTAATCACTCTCTCAATATATATCCTAAGAAAAATCTTCATGTCAACTGCTGACCAGAAAGTTGTTGGTAATAATAATATGAAGAAGATGAAGATGGTTAGTGTGGTTTATGTGTTGAGGGTTTTGGCACTCTTTGCAACAGTGTCAGCCACGGTGGTGATGTCCATTAACAAGCAAACAATAACCACTGTTGTTGCCATTATTGGGAACACCCCAATTAAGGCCAGTGTCTCAGCCAAGTTCCACCACACCCCTGCCTTCATGTAAGTCTTTTGGATTCATTTTTAGTGCTCAATGCACCCTACTTGAGGGCACATTACACTAAAAATGCTCAAATTTCATCTCGAAATTACGAGGTTTTCTTTCGATCTAATTTACTAGGATGAAATGAAATGCAGATAAGGTAACTAAAAAGAAAGGGGGGCATGATTTCATAATATAGTATGTAGCTATGTCAAAATAATTGAAGGAAAAAAGTGACATTATTCTTGCAAATTAGCACTTCTTTGACTGAGTTTAAAATTTGTAGCTCATGTGCCTTTAATCCATGCAGATACTTTGTGATTGCCAATAGTATGGCAAGTTTTCATAACCTGTTGATGCTAATGGTTGAGTTGACTGGACACAAGTTTGACATTAAGGGACTTCGACATTTGCTGATACCAGTCCTTGACATGGTACTACTACTATATATGGTTGTTATATATTGTTTTTTTTCCTTCTAAAACTGATTATATACTCCAATGAGACTGATTATGTCACGTTACATCATTTCTTTTGTGTAGTTGAACGTGGCTCTTGTGTCCGGTGGAGCTGCGGCAGCAACGTTCATGGGAGAGCTGGGCAGAAACGGCAATTCGCACGCGAGATGGAACAAAATCTGCGACAAATTCCAGACCTACTGTAACCATGGAAGCGGAGCCATCCTTGCTTCTTTCATAGGCCTTCTCCTCATGATTATCATCAACATTGCATCTATCGCGAAGCTTCGGGCTATTCAGAAATCAGCCACGCTTCCTTGAACTCCTCTTTCATTTCATTTGAGCTTTTTTCTTCTACTTTGGATGCCTAGCTAGTAGCATGCCACAAAAGTTTATTTACTAGTGCTGTTTAATTTGATGTGTGTGCTTAAATGATGAAAGTGTTTTTCTCGTACTTGAAGATGCTGTTTTTCGCATCATTGAGGGCAACATGTATGGTGTGATTATGTCTTTGCCTAATATGCTAATGTGCCCTCACTAGTGATATCTAATAGTCATCATGTTTAGCTTTTCACCGAAAAGCATAATATCAGTGTGTTATCCAGAATCTCATCATGTAACGTTGAAAGCAATAACTTTTAACAAAATCTCCTAAGGAACCACTCGGGAGTTGTACAAAACGACAGACTATTCGGTGTAGTTGTGCTTATAAGCAAAACTAACTTAATTTAAAGGTAGGAACAAGCATTCCTACCAAAAATGACTAGTGCTTTTAAAATAAACAACTTTTTAGCAGTTTACCGAAGATTAGAGTAAAGCACCTTATAAGCCCTACAGCAAAGAACTTGGATTGAGGTTAACAGGCTGCACCATTTTAAGTGAACCAAAAACTATACTAGATGTTACAACCAATTGATTATTTGCATTTCTTGGAAGAATTTCCAGACATCACACGTTATTCATCTCAAGCTACCTACATGCAAAACATGTACAGAACATCAATGCCAAAACATCTGCATCCAATAAAATACCTAGTGGAAGGAATGAGTGGTGTTTGTGGTATTGTATGAGATCTTAAAAATGACCGATAAAGGTATGTTCACAACATGGCCCTGACTTCCAAAAAGTCCGATCCTCCCAAAAGTTGCAGTTGTGCTATTTGAAAGGGCTACGAAACACACATTCAGGACCTGTCTCTCTCCGTTCGCAATCCAGAAGTGAGTTGGTGCCACTTTGACGGAAACACCATACGGAGCACTCCAACCAACTCTATAAGTTTCATTGCCACCGACGTTTGTAGCTACTCTTTGGACCATTTGAGACTGGTTCAGATTTGATATCGTGATTGAAGGCAAATTCAGGTCAACGCCATTTATGACTGAAGTGCTACAGTTCCCACCAGTGTAATTAAGAAACACAGGAGCTGATCCATTGATGCTACAGAGGAAAGATGCATATTCATCATAACCTAGAAAAGAATCAAAGGGCTTGTGTTAGTTCAAGAGTGCGTATAATTTTTAGTTTAAAGAAAACTGCCGGAAGTAAAATTAATTCACATAGACTGTTTGTTACATCTTTAACCACTAGTAATGCCTCAAATTCATCAGCAAAAAACATGATTCTACCTTATTTTGAAGCTTAATGCACATATGTAATCACGGATCTTTCTAGTCAATTGATCATTCTAGCCAGCATCTCCACCACTATTTATTTTTCACACCTACGTCAACACTTAACAGATTAAGCACGTATCTGACTCTCAACTCATTCACCCTCATCAACCAAAATATTCTGAAATATAACTGAATCAATGTCATACTCACCTCGCAGACTAGCGAAACCAAACATTACATTGAACAAAGCCTCAGAAAACATTTTTAACCTACTCATTCTTCCACATCGACATGCATGCTTCTTTAGAATGCCATTTTTATTTACATATGAAAAAATTCACAATAGTTTGAAAAGGGAATCAGTGCAGCTTACTCAGGTCAAAAATGAGTCCAGGGTCTAGTGCTGCCGTTGCATTTACAAAACCACCTCCCATATCGAAAGGTGTTGCTGGAGATAAGGTCAGTTCTGGTTTTGCATAAGCTCGCTGTGCCATTATAGGGGACCCATTTTTATCAAGCAGGGAAGCTGTTGTCGAAAGTGCAGATCCAAGGGCTGAAGGGCTAAATGTAGGAAACTTTTGTTTAATCAGGGCTGCAAGCCCAGCAACATGAGGAGCAGCCATACTCGTTCCAGACATAATAGCAAAGTTCTCACCTGAGAGAGTAACTAAGGATGAAATCCTCCCTCTTGAACAAGACTTGAGTAAAATAATTATATGGATGGATTATGTTAAGAGATGGAAGATGTTCTCAGAGAAAACCCCTTTCATGTTATTATACAGGATGAAGTTTTCAAGGCACATACCTTGAAATTCAACTGAGTCAGTTCCACCGGAACTCCAAGCAGCCCAAATTAAATTTCCTGGGGCAACTAAATTTGGTTTAAGAATGTCTGCATTATCAAGATTATTGTCCTCTGGATCTGGCCCTCTAGCTGAGTAGAACATAATTTCAGGAGCCAGGTAGCTAAAGTTTGCCTGCAGTCCACCAGATATACATGCAACTCCCCCAAACCTCACGACCTTCTTGGTAACAATATCTCTTACCAAAGATGAATTATAATATTGAAGAAAGATCTGCAAAATCAACTGCAGTTTAGAATGGAGAAGTCACAAGAAAACCAAGCGTCTCAAAAGTAGTGGACATGAGTGCCAGGAATAATAACTAATGGAGGATGGGGCCTTGTTAAGCTGAAAATCCTCACCTTGGAATCATCTGGAGATGGTATTATAATCCCAGGCAGAGCCATTGGAATAGGATTCAGTTGAAAACCAATGACAAAAGGATCCATGTAAAACACGATCCCTGCTGCACTGAGATTTGTTGCTGTTTCTAAAGCTTGTTTGATTGTGGAAACACCAAGCACGAAACGTATTGAGTAGCTGCAAATCAAAAGGTTTCCCTTAACAATCTCCTGGTTGAAATTATTTGAATCTTGGCATTCACTAATATACATATCATTTCCAGTTCTTGATTCATTCAGGGCATCAAGTGCAGAAACCAGTGTAAACATTGTTTCATTTGTTCCAGCTGCAGGAAAAAAAACAAATTTGCATTCAGAAAATAGTGTGCTAGGTACACTATCTTTCCACCTAATTTTCATGAAAACAAGCAGGGCAGTGATTTTCAGGATAATATGACTGGTGTTCCATTGTGGCATACTAATAGTACAAACGAAACTTTCAATTTACGAAAAACATTAAATATTAACCAAAAGTAAAGTATATTGTGTTATCCTAAAGAAAAAGTATCAGACATGAAGAAATTCATATGGAGCATTCAGTGCACAGTTTGAGAAGTTTAGATTAGGGATAGCTGCAGCTAATGGTCAACTTACGTGCAAGCCCAACTCCAGAAATGGTGCTATTGTTGCCTAGGATAACTGAGTTACCATATATCCTATCATGAGCAGCTGCACCAACAGTATATATCCATGGACTAAAAGAAGAAACACTCTTAGGTGATGGCCCAGTATTCCCTGCTGCTTGAATGACAAAGATTCCAGCCTTTACAGCAGATAGCAGAGCCATATCGATAGGGTTGAAAAATGTCGCAATGCCTGGGGGACGCCTATTTGGTGTGATGGATAAGCTTATTATATCCACTCCATCCTGAGCTGCCTGTATAGATTGTTGAAATTAATTATTATGTTGACAGATGAGCAGTCATTCAAAAATAATCAATTTATGTGCAAGCTATCATAGAAAGGAATTCCAAATGAAACCTATCTCCACTTCGGCCATTCAAGCAACATATAACACATATAGTTTGGGAATAACTATTTGTATCTTTTACCTGGTCAATGGCAGCCACAACATCAGCAGCAAAACCTCCAAAACTCTTGTATAATGCTTTGTATATTGCAATACTAGAATTATGTCCATGCCAGGAACAAAGAACCAATAAGATTAAGTAGAAGTACAGTATAGAACAAGTATTGAATGATATAACAAAAATATGTTGAGATCACGGCCATTTCAAAGAGTGCACATAGCATCAGATGTTTCCAGTAAACCTTCCAAATTTTTTAAAATGTACAACTGATATCAATTGTATACCGTATCCAGACATGTAAAGTTTTCTTACTCCAGTCAGATGAGGTTAAGATGCAAAACCCTACACATGAATTATTTTAAGATGTTGGAGAACTAATGCACCACCCCATGAACAAACAACCAATCGAAGTATAGTGTAGATAAACTAGGAATGAAATATCAACAATAAATTGAGGACGTAGATATTTCAGGGAGTGCAAATAGTTTCAGTGTAGATTTTGCCAGAGAACCTGTCAAAATAGATAAACTATAACTAGACATGTGAACGTAGCCATTTACCATATCAAGACATCTAGAGATCCTTACTTCAGCAACATGAGGTTAGTATACAAGGCCCTATGTATTTCTCATTTTACATGATTATCTTTCAATTATTTGAAAAGTCATATCATTGGAAAATCGGCATCAAATATAACTTTCGTTTGGGAACCATCTATAATGGTTCACTTTGACGCTAAGAGCTGAAGCAATAGTCATGCATGTCTACTTTTAAAATTTATTTTCCTAATTATTTTTTATTCAATCATTACTATGGTCTTTGTTTTATTATTAAATATAAGAATATTCTGGTAACTAAAGCCTAAAGGGAAGGGTAATCAATATAATTGATTTTAGAGTTTTAGTCATTTTGACGGGGTAATTAAGAATGAAATTTTACCAGAGTTGATTAATTAATAAAAATAAAAGGGAGAGAAGAATCAGCAGATTCACAGAGTAGTCTTACTGTGCACGGGGTGCCATTCCACTTGCATTTCCAAAATTATGACCAGCTACTACCACTGGAATTCCATGATTCCCTGCTGCAACCGAAGCAGTGTGTCTGCAGAATCATGAAATTTGAGTCACTAAGTACATGTGTTCAATAAGTATATATAGTGACATAAATGATGGGCAGAAAAAATGGACTAAATGTCAACCAAAACAACTCATGAAATATATACGATCGAGTACTAGTCACAAAATGCTTCATGTCATGCGATAACATATTTAAGATGAGTTCAGCTTTAAAATCTAGCAATAGTTTTATTCCTTTAATCTCAGATTATTAGCAGCACTTATTTAACTAAGATGCGTAGACCACAGTAAAGTTTAGTAACCTACAAGGTATAGAAGCATAACAAAAAAAGGCATTATCAACACAATTAGACCTGAATTATAACCTTAAATGTCGGCCATATAAGAACATTTGCTCAGATGAGCAAATTTTTGGGTAATGGAGAAGTGAATGGCATGTCTTACCATGATATTTAATTGAATCTAGTACTGTAACAAAGTAATGACTTATTTCATGACAGAGTATCAATTTTGATATCTAAATCGAAACACTGAATTACCTTATCAATGAGCATGCAATGTAAAGAGACGGCACCATGACTAACAAGACAAAAGTCATATACTCATAGAATAACTAATAGCAAATAATGTATCTTCACTACTGTCTACTCTAATTCTCAAAGTGAGTCCAAAGAGATGCTCACGTTCCATGGCCATCACCATCAAACGGTGAAGCATAATCCTTGGAAGCGTTAAATATCCCACGAGTAATTGCAGAAGCTGCAAAATGGCGAGCGCCTACTAGTTTTCTGTTGCATGAACCTGATGGGAAATCTGGAGTAACTTCACAAGCACCGGAAAAGTGCTGTGGAACAGGAAATGGATTTTCAGCTGTATTGTCAGAAAAACTTGGATGTGTTGGATCAATTCCAGTGTCAACTAGAGCAATGACGATTCCTTCGCCAGCACTCTCAGATCCACCTTGTTGGGCCCATGCTCCTTGAGGTAGTCCAAGAAATTGTGGTGTGTGCGTAGTTGCTGTTCTCACAGAAAAATCTAAGATCACGTCTGATACTTCATCCCTTCTTGAGAGCTTATCAGCCTGAAATTCAATGCCGACAAACACATTACAACTGGAATCTACCATATAGAACTAGAGTACATTGTACCATTTCCTAAAGAGAAATTACTAGGAATAGAAGTCACCAACTTTCATATAATATGATGTAGAAGTAGAACTTGCAAAACATGTAGTAACAAGTGGAATCAGTTAAAGATCGAATTAGCAATGAAATATTTTAGAAGACTGAGACTCTATTAATACCTGTTGTGATGTGACGAGAACGGCAAATCCATTGATCAAGTAGTGGTAACTGTATAATTTAATGTACTTTCCCCCCTTTAATACCTTCCTCAGCAGAACATCGTGTAATCGCGAAATATAAGAATCACTGCTTCTGTGACTTCTTGAACCACTCCTGCTTAGCAAAGTTTGTTATTAACAATCTAACATCCATCAAGAAAGAAAGGAATTGATAAAAGGTAAAACCATGAAATCATTTCCTCAAAAGGCTGTCAATGAAAATTTAATGTATTCTTGGGTCAACTACTCCAAGAAAGCTAATCATTATACACATAGTGGGAGAAACCATGCCAGAAAATCACCCCTTATCATTCATTCTGTGACATGGGCCCTTTAGAGCTAAGCCGGAGGTAATGTGATGGCGAGCACATTAGCAGGCCCAACAGATAAAAAACAAATTGGTAATCGGAGAAGTGGCCAGCTAAGCTTCTATACAAAGCAAGATTATGTCCTGAACTTCCAATGACCGACATTCATGTTCTAATAACGTTAATACATTCTCACCAAACCACCCACCCACCCCACACACACACAACCCGAAAAATTCTAAAGGGACGCCGTGAATTACCCAGTTCCTACCAATAACTAAGAACAAGAAACTTAGTAGAATCAAGAGTTGCGAGCAAAAACTCCAATTTCAAAAGGGTTACCTTGTCCTATTAAGCGTAGTCATTCCGGTGGAAGAAGCCACATCGAAAATCTGAGACTTGACGCTGAAATGGGCTGTTGGCGGTTGCTTCAGCGTCACAATGTAAACAGCAGCACTATCTGAATTCCCAATAGCCAACATTCCCAACCACAAAATTGCTGCCATTACCACTCTCACCCCACAAGCACCCGCCATTGTAGTAGCTTCAACACAAACTATGGAGCTTGGGAAAAACAGCAGCCCTCCATCAAACAATGGCAGCTAGTAGGTTGACCTCAGCAAGTGCGGTGCCCTTTATAAGTGAGAAATAGCTGTAAGAAAGGGCGAAAAAATGTGGGCAGCACTGAGGAGGAAAAATAGAATGAGTAGAATGAGCTACTTTCTTGGGTGCTGTGCATATGAACGCTTAGTTTATTCAAAGTGCTGGGGGAAAACAAAACAAAGACAAAGGTGAAAGTTAACGATAATAATAAATGTTTGCTGATAATAAGGTTTGGAGAGTTGAACGTTGTTTTTGGCTTTAGCATATCTTCACTCTTGTACTCTATGTCTGTGTGTCGTATTGCCGTTGAATCCCGTGGTCTTCTGGTCCATGGCTCATGGGGTCACACAATGGAATGATGTGAAATACTGACTTTGTGACTACCTTACCCTTGTTTAACTTATCTATTTAGATCATTTTAGTTCAGTCTATTTTAGTTAAGTAAGAATATGATCTAGTGATATTTAATTTAACACAAACTCTCATATGAGCCCGCCTAAAAATTATGCAATAAACTATTTAACTTCAAATATCATCAATAATGAACTTTTATACAATGTGAACATGATTGAAGTTGACCTAAGACAATACTCCCTCCGTCATAGACTAAATTGCACAAAATCTTTTTCACATTTGTCAATGCAGACGTTTGACTGTA
>JAAGWI010100633.1:0-10414 GCA_012274505.1 Galium porrigens var. tenue
ACAATACACCAACAGGGCACTGAACACTTAAATCTATAATTTCCATCCATTTTTATTCAAGTGAATTCACGGCATGTAAGAGTCTCTTTGAGAATACATTCTAAAGAAACAAAATAACAAAAAAATACATGATCAAGTATGTTAAAAATAAAGCAACACATTGAAGAAAAAACTCATACCGTACAGAATGTACCATAAAGACCTTCAGGGCACCCTCTTCCTGTTACAGTGCCATCCTCTCCATGACGACCACCTCCATTCCCAGTACCACCACTGCAAGAAAGTTAAGTGAAGTAACATAAGAAAGGGGACTTAAGCTACTTTTCTACCAGAAATCATTCACAAAATTGCTACAACAAAAGCATAGTGAACAAAAATGCTACATAGAAAAAAGGGGATTTAATTATAGAGAGCACAGAGGGAAAATAAAAGGAGTGAACAATATTAAACATCTCATTTTTTTTCGAGTATACTAGCTTATAAAAAGGGAAAAAAAAACCCACTAAATTTCAATTCTACAGGAATAGGGATAGGGCATTCCATACACAATAGGAGGGCTATGTTGCAATTCTTTTGCGACAATTACAGTCAGGCATGTGTCACTATTTTCAGTTCTATAGAATAAGATATAACCTAGCTCAAGTTGGTCAGTTTCATTAGCATTGCAGAAAACAAATGACCCAGAAGAGCTGCTTGTTTTCACCGGCGGAACTGCGGCAGACATAAAACCAGAATGCAAAATTGGGCAATATGTTCACAAAATTAAGCAACGGAAGAATTAAAAAAAAATTATATATATATTCAAGGCAAGCATTTAGTAATACCTGTTGCTAATGGTGCCATTTAGCGTTGCAAGGGGAACATATTCATTTCCTGTGTCAATATTTGACCAGTGAAAATGGACTCTTCCACCACCACCACCCCCCCCACCGAGAGGTCCACCATAGCCTCCCACAGCCGACAAAGAGGAGTTCTCAGCAAGGGAAAGTGACTGCAAAAACAGAAGAATTGTTCCACCAGAACCTCCACCAAGTCCCCCTATCAAACTGCCATTACTATTTTTTGATGCTTTCCCACAAGTTTCGCCATCAGATCTTACAGATCCGTGAATACTAAGCCTTATAAGAGGCCACTGAGTAGATCCCATAACTGTAGATGATAAAAAATGTAAGCAGAATTAATGATATTCTCATAAGATAAAATAAACCAAAGCTCAGGAAGATCATCTAATCCTAGAACCTACCTTGTGTTCATGAGAAATCCTAGGTGTGCAGTTGAGTCCTAGAAGGCTAGAAGCAGAGAGGTTTTTAGGGGGGGGGGGGGGGGTGGTGGTTTAAAAATCACTATGGTAATGCACAGCCCCTAAATTTAATAACAAGGAGAATCACTGGGGAGAGGGGATTAATTGCTCATATTTGTCTTTGAGCTATCTCATAGGATTATCAATATATTCCTATCAATTTCTTTTCTCCAAAGATAGTATCAGATGAAATTTTGAAGATCCAAAATAACCATAACCATAAGCATGCATAGTAATGTAATCAAGAGGCTCACCAATTATTCCACCACCAGAGATACGACCACAAGATAAATTTGACGACTCAGAACCACTTCCAAGTTCACAAGGAAGATCTGCCTGGCCATATCTCTGGCCACCTCTACTCAATATTCCATTGAAGAATCCAGAACCCCCTCTTCCTCCATGTCCAGCCCCACCACCAGCACCGCTAGAATAGTTCCCCTGACCAACCCCATTACTACAACCTGTAAAGCTCAAATTAAACGAAACTTAAAACCTCCTTATAGGAAAGGTGAAGTCTTTCTTAATCAAAACAAACCACAAATAAGTAGAACAGTATTACCTAACTCTGAAGCAGTTATAGTGCCAACACTATCAACAATGACAGCTCTTGACCTATGGATGTGAATTATGCTCCCCCTGATCACACCACTAACAAAAATGTCTTCCACGCGGCAAATCTACCAAAAGTGAAAAGGTTAGTTCAAAGAGAAGCAAGTATAAAGCCTAGTGAATTTCATTGAGGATGCATAAAAATGATATCAGCCAAGAAACAAACCCCCAAAAGAATGTAACCTATTGAAAACTTAACAAATCTTGCAAAGAAGACGCTGTGCGCTAATCAAACTACAACTTTGAAATTAGTCAGTATCAAGTTTATCTCTCGGGAGACTCTGCATTTCCAAGATCCAACAGAAGATTAGCTACAAATTGAGTTCAAATTATCTTCAGTTAATCTAAAATCCTCATGTCCATCATAATCTCATTGCATATGAACTTCTTCCCATTAAGCTAGAAAGATTATTATGTTACCTCAGAAACAAATTTCACTAACTCTTGTTCAAAAACAAAATATAAAATGCATTCACTTGGAAGACCACACAATAACAGCCAAGTCATGGAAGAATACAAAGCTGAAGTAGGGCTTACTTGCAATGAGAAAGTCAGTGTGTAGTTAACATGACAATCATCTGGCGGAGTAATCAAATCCATTGGGCAGTTGGGACTTTCACAGAGAGACTTCGTTACCCTATTTTCAGTCAAATAGGCTAATCAGGACTCACTTTCAAAGAATGTTACACCAGCTCAGATAAAAAGAATAGAGGATATTTATAGGTGTACATGTCTTTACTGCTATCACTGTCCAGAGGAGCTTGAATCAAAGATCTTGGGCCAACCTTTTAGAAAAAAGAAAAAAAAAGTGTAATGATATATACACGTAAACTAAATACTGCTTATTGAAGAGAGATGAATGAGAAAGAAAAGTGCAGATGAAAGTATACCGCACTTAATTTATCGTTCAAGCCTATTAAACTGATTGAAGTACAAAACTCGAGGGGAAGGCAAAGTATTAATGGGAAGAAAAACTGACCAAACTTACTGCATCACCAGACAAGAAAATTTTCTTTCAATTTAAACACACAGGGCACTTAAAGTCTATAAATATTGCAGCTTCAATAAGAATTAAATGCCAGCATGGGGATCATAAGAAGAATAGGAATAAGTAAGACTTAAATGAACAATCTATGCCCTGATAAAATGACATTCCACAGAAGCTATGATTTTTTTCCCTTGTATTTATTTGCAACCACAGGAGAGAAGATTGAAAGAAGAAATATTTTTTAAAAGGAAAAAAGTTTCAAGTCTTACTGTTATATTATAGAACAACGACAAGGATATTCGCTGCCCTTTGATTGCATCACCTTGCCCAGTCAATTCAAGAAGTCCCTGTCCATACAGAGCCAAATTTGCATTTGAATTGATGATAGACCCGCCCTGAAAATATTTCACATTAATCATCTTATTAAAAAAAGAATTTTAAGTAACATCATTTCCTATCTGTAGGGTGGAGTAGTGGACAATCTGCTAGAGACTACCTTTAAAACAACAAGATTCCTGACTTCAAGGATGGAAGTGGTAACAACAGTATTTCCACCTCCATCAACCAGAACTTGGGAGTTCAGCATGAGCAACATTTTGACTGCCACCCGCAGTGCACCATATACCTGAACCCAAAAACAGAAAAATATTACCAGTCTAACTCTAAGCATCTTTCAAGAA
Source organism: Galium porrigens var. tenue (assembly GCA_012274505.1). NCBI lineage: Eukaryota > Viridiplantae > Streptophyta > Magnoliopsida > Gentianales > Rubiaceae > Galium > Galium porrigens. The sequence continues at coordinate 3,581 of JAAGWI010100633.1, forward strand.
TCAGTATTGTTAAAGATGCCTTCAAGCAACAAATAAGATTTAACCGTGAGTATTCCATTGTTTGCAAAACGATTAAGTATCAAATTCATCACAAGATTGGATGCCTCCCAGAAAGATTTTATGATTCACACATCCACGTGTTAGCAGTTCCAGTAGATTATTATGCAATCACTAATCATCACAACATACAAAGGTATAATATCTATTAAGGAATCAAGAAATGTTTGCATATATATCAATTTAAACTAACTTAAACATAACCTATCTTTTGAACATATGGTAAAAAATCCCATATTGAATAGTTAAGCGTTCATTCCAGCAAAAACACCATAATAATGGGTTTTTCAGATCTGTAAGTGTTCCTGCCAGGTGCAAACCATCAAGCCATATCGTTGTAGACACACAGGCAGTCATTTTTAGCTTTTGATTAGATTTTACATTATAGTTTTTAAATTACCTTAACATTGTGCAAAAGCTTAGCCAGAAGAATTAATTGTTCTCATAATACTGCTACAGATTGCAGTTTTTTCCCTTTTTAATCTTACAAAAGACGATATGGAAATCATCTGAGACTATTAAAAGCTTGGTTAGAAAAATGAATCTCCACAAAGTGAACATTTTACCTTTATGGTTGAAGAACTCATAAGCAGTTCCTCTGCAACTAGCTCAAACTCTGAAACTGGATAATTCGATAACCCAAAACTGATGCTGCTTCCATAAAGGAGGCTAATTTGACCTCTAACCTTCACAAAAAAATGTTGTCAAACCAATATCCATGAATGCATGTAAAAAATTACTAAAATGCTAAATACTTGCAAGGTTATGTACATTTGGAATTTCAATTAATCTTAAGCTACACTGATCAAAAGTCACTGGTAATGAGTGTTACAGCATTCCAAAGGTTTTTGTAAGGTTATTTTTTACTCCCTCTGGTTTTAAAAGAATGGCTCACTTTATTTTGCACTTGGATTAAGGAGAAGAGAATGAGTGGTGGAGATAGTGTTTGAATATTGAAAAGGTGGAATGTGTGGTTGAGATTAAAGGAATATTGCCAAAAAAGGAAAGTAGGACAATGTTAGAAAACCATCCCAAAAAGGAAAGTAGGACAATATTAAAAAACCGGAGGGAGTATGTTACAATAACTGTTCATCATTGACGATAACATAGCAGCTTTTGATCAACCACATTATTAGATCAGAAGAATGCCCAGCATTCAACCCTCTCCAATCTGCTTGGTTGATAGAGTGATGGGATGCAGAAATAAAGCTGGAAAGTGTAAAGTACTCTCTGATGGATTCTGTACAGATATGTAAAATGTATATTTACTTACTCCTCTGTAGCAACGTAGCCTCTAGAGCAGACCTATGTGTGAAAGTTCTTACTCATTCTATAAAATTAAACATGAATATAATGAAATGATCATGAATCACATCATCAAGAAACTACAAAGTACATGTCAGTTTCCATTCAGCAAATTCAATGATCATTTAAGTAGATTTGGGTGAAAAACCTTAAAGCTATTTTATGCTGTTATCCATCATTTAGATTATCTAATCTGTGCCCCTATATCTATTCGATTTATGTCAATCTAATGATTCCAATGAGAGAAAAACTGTGACGTGGCTATAATTCACAACTTGCACTTGATAAATCACCATTAATCCAATTGTTCACAATACTGATAACTTTCATCCATGCCTTTCAGTATTTAAATGTACTAGTTTATTGGTAACACACACACACACACGGTTCAGTTCCATAACCCAACACAAACTTCTTAAGATGTGCTTAGAAGTCAGCATTCAAGTATTAGATGTGCTTAGAAGTCAGATGTGCTCAGAACTCAATGATCTTTCAGTATTCAAGTGTATGTGCATGCATGTCTGAATTTATACAAGAAGAAGTTCTGAGGAAGCACCTGAACTCTTGTCCACAACAATGGCACCAAAACTTTTGCATTGTTTTCCACATAGACATTCGACCAAAGAGGACTAGTAGAAAAATCTAGCAAAGGAGTTTCTGTTTCTGTTGTAATATTGTCATTGCCAACTCGCAAACTCAAAACAGAGGCATCAAAGTAAGTACCCGCAGCTCCAGCATTCATATGACACCCGATACTTAAACCACCTGCCAGCAATCAAAGACCGCACAAGTTAACTATCAATAGTAAAAGTATCATCACGGTAGAAACCATAATGGACAAACAGGATTAATGACAAAACATACGAAAATTGATGACATATGAAAGAACAGGACATGCACATGACTCTTCCAAACTATAATTCAGAAAAAGGGCATGAAAAAGCAATAGCAATCCTACTCCTTTTTTTATTGAGATTGTGAGGCTCTAGATATATATCCCAGTCCTTAGAAGAGTTTACTTAAAAGGCTGACTATGCATATCCAGAGTATCCAAGAGTATCCAGTTGTTAAATTATATCTTTTAGGTATTTAAGGTCAAGAATCCGACAGCTCGAAGCAGGAAAACAGTTTTGTAATAAAGCAGGCCTTCTCTACTGATAGCATCAAGCTTTATACATACTTTACCATCAATTTGAGGAGATGAACATGGAAGCTACGTGCCTGTGTATGAGCAATACATTACACATACGACCTTTCGGAACACATGTATGCATGTTGTTTAGAATTGATGTCTAATTGTATGCCATTGTACGCAACAATAAATAACGATCAGCAAGCATTATCCCACTACTATGCCACATAACAAACAATGAAGAATATATGACATTAATCTGATTCGATAAGAAAGTAAGAATATTGAAGTAAAACAAGCTAGTTTAGCTAGCTCATCCTATTTTATTGCATCAATGTCATGCCTAGCATAAGGTACAACAGGTTTGTAACACAAATCCATAGCTCAGTGCTTCCAAGGATGAAAATAAATTCCTTTAGCATTAACTATTAAGTAGGAAAAAAAAAATCAAATTCCAGTCTAATCAATCCATACCGTGCACGGTGACTTTTACTTCCTCTTGTTTGCTGTAACAATTTAGAGAAATCCTTCCCCCTCCACCACCACCCCATCCCCTACCACCAGCTGCACTGATGATACCAGATCCCGTTCTACAAGATAAAAAACATAAAAACAGTTAATAGCCCATAAAATGGTAGCTACCGACTAACTAAAACTTTGCAGGTAAAATGACAGAGAGAAGACAAACATTCCAATAAAGGATAGACAGAGATTGCTAAAACGACTTCGCTAAAGGGAACTTTACCAACCAAGTTAAGGTCTCAATCTGCTTGAAACATGACTCAAAATAAAGCCAGCATTCCCTTCTACATGTAGTAATTTTGATCTTTAAAATAAAATGCAATAATCATACAGAGTCCTACAAGGGGAGCTTAAGATGTAAATTAGTCCTATAAGCAGAGTTCTATGATTTACTAGTATAAAGAAAACTTAAGGAAGAGAAAAGAGTAGTTACTCACAGCTTTTTAGCATAAACGATTATGCTTCCCCCAGATCCCCCACCTCCCTCCAGCCCTCCTTCCCCACCTTCTGCAGTAACAGATCCATTCATGGATATAGCTTCCATAACATTCAGTAAAATTCGCCCACCACCATTTCCACCAAACTTATGCTTGGAAGATGTACCACCACCTTTACTCCCATAGCACCAAGGATTGGACAGATTAGGCCAACAGTAAACATCCCCACCCCAATAACTTGTCTCATTAGACTTGATACAGGATGCACCTCTTCCACCATGGCCTCCACCAGCTCCTTCAGTGCCAACTGGTGTCCCACTGGTCTGAGACGGTGGTGGACCAGCCAGTGCTGTCGCATTTATAGAAGAGTCAGGCCCCAGATTGAGACTGGCAGTATAAAGCAATATAGAACCAGCAACAATGGCTGCATCTTGTCCAACTGTAATACTGCCTGATAAATTGAAGCTTAAAGTGCACCCTTCCAATGGGCAAACAATCGATACATGGGGGAGTACATCTAGGTTTCCATCACCAAAAACATAGATATCAGAATTCAGCAGTAGGTTTGAGCTCAACACACAAGTTGAATCAAATGATCCAACACCATCGAGGTCTTTGCAAGAAACCAAGTCACTGGTGAGAACAGTATGGCTTGGGTCTTGAAAGCTAAGAGGATGTATTTTCTCGGACTTATTACTTGAAACTGGAAAATAATGAAAAAGTGATCCTCTTGTGGACTGACTTGCCTCAGTTTTAAAGTAATCCAAGCTGACAGATTCAGCAGTGACCAGAAGATGTACAAACAAGATACTCCAGCGCAGATAACTTTGACGTTTCACCGAACACATCAGAACCAACAAAATCTCAAATGTGTATCACTTGAATTACATGAATGAAATGTCTCGTCTCAAACTTCTGTTCACCCACAGTCCTGTAGCACCACCTAGGCCACAGAACTAGAATATAGCACTGCAATCTGTTATTTGTAAAAACTTTGCTCCCCTGGAGTTTCAATCCTCGGACCTGTTCAATTTCCTAAAATCAATCCACCGCACCAAAAGAGAGAGAGTTGCAGCAAGAAACATTAATTAAAAAACAGCTAAACTTAACAAATAGATTGCATATGAACCAGAATGTTTTATCCATTTAGTGTAACCATCAGTGAGCTCAAAAACTAAAACATCTTTCATAGATTAAGAGTGAAGACAGCTGAGAAGTCAAAAACTTATGCTTAGAATGATTCTAATGTCTTTCTAAAGCACCAATCCAGATCCATATAACCCAGCCTTACCGCCCATACCCCTTCCTAGAACTGAACGAAACAAATAACTTCTTTAAACGAAGAATAAGCACAAAAAACAAAAACTGATATTATATTCAATAAAAACCGATTAATCAACACGCTACTTCATTTCTTCGCACAATGCAGATCGATAGGTGCATGCTAATTGCTGCAGCAAAACTTTAAACAATCGCAACAGAGCAGTTAATCGCATCCGGATAAACACGTGTATTTACGCCATAAATTCATCATACATAAGCTAAAACCACGCCCAAAATTCAAACAGCTACCGACCTAAACACTATTCCGCATCAATCAGTACCGTACCAGCGAAGTAAACTCCAGGAGTTGATTCTTCTTCGAACGTATCGAAGCGCAAAGATTATCACGTGCTTTATCAGAAACCGATCCTCGATTGACTTCAGAATTCCGAGCCTGCAAATGCGAATCGCTATCTCGGGCTAATTGATTCCAATGGAGAGATTATGGGAGAAGAGTATGGAAGCAGTGGAGTGGAGAGCAGAGTGAGGAGAGAGAGAGAGAGGGAAGAAGTGTGTGAGTGCGTGTTTTTTTTTGGGGGAGGAGAGAGAAAGGAATGTGAAGTGTGTGAGTGCGTGTTTTGGTAAAGTCAGAAATGAGTCCAAACTACGGCTTCTTCGGGGGGTGTGTGCGTAGCTGTACTCCGTCAAAGATCTGCTGTTTCAGTTTGGTTACCCTTTTTTCGTTGCGAAATTTGGCCCGCTCTTTGCTGTGAATCTCGAGATTGCCATTGATTTTTATTTTTACTTTTGGCTTTTTGCCTTCGTTTATCACGTTGAGTGTGTTAAAATAGGAAGGAGAGGAACATGTGTTTATTTGCACTTATGGTAAATAAGATGTAATTGCTCTTAGCAATACGCCAATATAGCATTCCAAATGCATTTACCGACAAATATTTTGTGAGATAATATTTATTTATTTTAATATAATAATTCACTTAAAAAACATCAGTCAATATATCAAAATTTCTAATGAAGATATTATTAAGGGTTGATGATCACTATGGTTCTTACACTTTGACAATTTCATTTTAATTCTTTTTTATTTTCGCTCATTTTTATCACGCAACTATATAAAGAGTCAAGTCACACTCTTCCATATCATTGTTAAAGTTGTCTATGGTTATATATGTACATGAAAAATATTGCATTAAAGCATCCTTGGTATCAATAGAGTTGTTTGGCAATGGAAAGGATACCGTGTAAGTTAACATCGTAGAATATTGATTAAAACTTAACAAAATAAAATAATTGACACTGATGTGCAATGATAATTTTTACTAGTGAGAAATACGAGATAAATAGATGACTAGTGAATTTTGACCACTAAATAAGGAATAAATTTTGAATGCCTAATATGGCCATGCCAGTTGGTTGTATCAAACTTGTTTTGTCTAATTTTTCCATTTTATGCTACTTTCTGTTTCATCAGATAATTTACATTATAATATTTTTTAACATTCAGAGGGAAACAATTTTATCTTTAAATAATTTATTAGTTAGTTTAACTAATGAAGGAAGGATGACAAAAATAAGGCCCCTGCCTTGGAGAACTGATGTCCATCCCCTTTAAAAAAAGTATACTTATTCTTATTGAATTGAATTGAAATGAAAATTAATGTATTAAAATTAGTATAATTTGTTTGAGTTGAATATCAATAAATTATATTTTTACTAAAGTGAACAGGCCTAAGTGACTATTTCACCAACTTAGGAAATGTCATCTAGTAGATTGAAATTGTTTACTTTAATCCCACCATCCTTTTCCATCTTATGGGGCAGGCAATCAATTTAAACATGTATTTTATGATGATATGATTGATTTATGAAATAATTGAACACTTTAGCAAAACTGTAGTTATTTAGCAGTGAATATGTCCGATTCATTTCATGGTTAGGTGGCCGAAGTCCGTTTGTTTTCTGTCCTTGAAATAAATCTTTTGGAAAAGAAGAAAATGAAAGATCGTATGAATGAACTGGTTATCCTCATGAAAAAACATTAAAGGGATGGCCCATCTCAACATAAGATAAGCTTTAGAACTTGATGATGGATGGATTAAT
>JAAGWI010100835.1:0-13499 GCA_012274505.1 Galium porrigens var. tenue
CTAAAAATCAAGTCTATTACCATAAAATCATGGTAAACATGTGATTTTTACAGAACCTCTGGTGATTACTTGATGCTTATTGTCTTTTATTTTCTACAAAATATATTTCAAGTAGAGATTGATATCTTCTATTTTATAGACTCAACCAGCTGAAGAAGTAGAGGAGTATGCAATTTATGGGATAATTGTTACATTACATTGTCATGCCGATTTAGAAATCAGTTTTTGAAGGTGGTGGAATCCAAATTCCTTTATTCGATTTTAATTATATTATATAATAATATTTATATTCATTTTGTCAGATAGTCAACAAATTCATTTAGTCAGATAATGTTTAATATTTAGATGGAAATTAACAAATTCAATCTAAAAAATTACATATTTTTAAAATATTGTAATTGACATTAACAGCTCAATCCAAAAGAAGATTGATTTTGACGGTTATACTAATACCAAACTTGCTGAAAATATGAAATGTAAATGAAATTAGTACCAAAAATGGATATAAATTATTATTTTTTGTAGACAAAAAATTGTCTATATCACATTATTAATTTAGCAACATATATGTCCGAAATTGAGTTCATGGGAGGAGATCTTACTTTAAGTGACGCCAAGCCAGGGCCCACAACAACTGTGACATCTCAATTAAGGACAGATTATTGCCGGTGTCTCTCTCCTCGCTTGTCGGAACTCATCTACGTTGCCAGCCATTAATCGGAGTAACTAACTACTAGTACCTTCTTTAATTTCCCACCAATTTCTTTGATTATACACTTAACCTAATAATTGTTTCAGCTTTATTATGCTTAAGTATCAAATAATTGTTTTCCCTCGGAAAGTATTTATTGCTTCAATTTCTATAATCAGAACTGAACTAAATTGATTTAAATTGAACTAAAAATTAATATTTTGTTGAAATTAAATAAAACTGATCTGAATTAAACTGAAAACTTCTCAAATAAGCTATGAAGAAAAGACTCTACTCCGATTTCACATTATTTTCCAGTTTCAATACTTTAGATTTAACTACCTCTATTCACAAAACGTAATATTTCAAATATTGTTTTTATAATATGCATTAAAACTAATATAGTGGGAGAAGATAATTTCAAACACGCCTTTTGAAAATAATGGAAAAGTAGCTAGGATCATAATTATCTTCTCTTAATCTCAATTTGGATCCTACTATTCTTTGACCAATTATACGACTTGATCATATGTTTTGGCCAAAAATAATAATTAATTTCTATATTTTAACACGAGACCGACTAAAATTTAGACAGGTTTATATTCATGATTTCATGTTAACATCGCTTAATAATTTTGTTGATATTTTTATTAGAATATTGATTTTATGAAATGACGAGACATCAACGTGACTAAGTTTTAGGCTCATTAATACGATTAATTTAACTGAAACAAAAGTAAATAGATATGAAACAAAAGTAAATAGATACTATATTAATACAGAGGCTAAAGTTAAAATAAATTTTGTTAAATTAATACCGCTAAACTAAGATTTCTATATTCATTGTTAAATTAACAATTTTTTTCTTAGAAAATTTAAAAAGTATTATTATTATGGGTTCTCTATAAAGTTGAGAACGGAATCTGTTATATGCCTCTGTTCCGGACGGTGTGTGTGGAAAAATGATGAGAGGGTTAGTGATAAGCACGCCTGGCAACTCATCATCATTCCCTCTTGTGGACCCTTTCTCTCTCCTCCACTTTTTTCCTTCACTTTCTCTCTCTATATTTCATTACACCCCCTGCACGATTTTCTCTCTCTACTACATACAACCAACCTAGCTGTCTTTCTCGGATTAGCTTTTTTCTTAATTCTGCTCCATTTTGTCAATTAGATTGGATCTCTTGATTCTTCCCGGCTGCACGAGTTTTTCCGTTTAAGGTAATTCCCGCCCCTTAATTCACATCCCTTCTGTTGAATTTAGGCCAAAAATGTCGATTGCCCGAGGCTGTTTTTTTAAAAAAATTAATTTCTTAGGATTTTAGCTGAATTGTAATGATAATTATGTCCGAAGATGATCTCGGGGGTTGGAATTGAGGAATGTTTGTCTGTTGCGTTTCTCGATGATGGGGGGATATGATTGTACAACGTGGGAATTTTGGGTGTTGCATTTTTATTTATAATGAAGGAGGTGTGCTAGCGATTTCGAGGCAATTCGGTATTCGTGCACTCTGTATTTAATTTTATTATGTTTGTTGATGATTGTATTTGCTGCCTCAACTGCAATAGTGTCAATTGTGCATTGTATGTTTATTTCCGCTTTTGAATTTGAGTTGTTATTAACTTTGAGAATGGTACTTTGAGGCGTTTTGCCCGCTTAGGATTTCTAGCTTATGCAAAGGTCCTGCAAAGGTCATGTATAATTTTTTAAATGTATGTTTGTTTAAGAGGGTAATGCTGAAAATGTCATTGTCTAAATGCCAAGTATAATCTGGAAGATAATGACTGCCATCAGAACAGAAGCAGTTGGAAAAATGGTAGCCGTTAAGAACTTGTTAAGTGGTTGAATAACAGTCGTTTGGTTATAGAGACAAGCTCCTTGGCGGAGCTTGGAAAGGGGATCCTAATGGATGATATAATATGGATGCAGCTCAGTGATGTCTAATAGATAAAATTTGTACTGTGAGTGGATAGGATTTTACATGATAAAATATGTATCAATATCTGCCAACTGCTATTCCTTCCTTTCTAAAAGCACTTACATTGCTAAATCCCCTTGTGCCATGATGTGTGAGAGCTGTAGCTACGCCCTTGTTGTAGCTATAGTGGCTCTATTTGTTATTTCCTCCCTAAGTTAGAGGGGTATACTTCGTTCCGCTGATAATTCTGAAATTCCAAGTGAAACATCATTGTTCTTTTTCAAAGTTGGGTTCGTTTGAGCAGCATCATTGGCAAATATTGCTCCTAAATTGATTGAGTATCCACCTTCCAAGTTAGATTTTTTTTACGAACAAGTTATTTGTTGAATGCTTTTGTTACTTACCTGTTACCAAATCCTTATTGATTGCAATGTTCTATTGCAGAGTGTTATTCTGTTCACTGGCTGGAGCTTCTGAACATACTTTATAAGTGCTGTCCACCCCTCTGCTGGTAAATTTCTTGATTGCTATCTAAGTGTGCTATTAAAGACACTATGTCGGTCTCGATGAAAGATTTGGATGCAGCTTTTCAAGGAGCTGGTCAGAAGGCGTATCCTTTTTAAAATTTCTGTCATTTAGTTTTTTTCTTGCTTTCTCCTTCCCAGCCTCACTCTGTACAACCATGTGCCGGGTATCAATCTGTGCATAAGCAAAACATAGATCCCTCCCTGGCTAACTCATCTGATGGTTCCTCTCAAATGAAATCTATTGTGTTGTAGTCTTGTAGATGCCAATGAAGCATCAGTAAACTTTTTTGAAACTAATTTTCACCATAAACAAGTATCTAAAGCCAGAGGATGTCACATCTTATATTTTAAAGTTTTTTTAAAATAAAAATATTTTGCGTTACCACATAATCATAGTTTCTAGTCTCTAAGGAACCTAAATTGTACTCCTTAACTGAAAATAGTGGAATAGAGATTTGGCGAATTGAGAACTTTCGCCCCGTCCTGGTTCCCAAGTCTTCATATGGAAAATTTTACACTGGCGACTCGTACGTAGTTTTGAAGGTAAATTCAGCACTTATGAGCTATTTCTTTACCCTCTCATTTCATGTCAAAAGCTTAGTTGCATACTTTTTTTTCCCCCTTTTCCTGTGACGCCTGCCTTCTTGTATTATGTTTATGAATAGGGTGTGCTTGTGTGCACATCTGTTTTTTCTTCTATGTATTCATCTGAAGGCCACATAGGGATCTTGACTTTAAGATTGATGTTCCACTGTATGAGCAAGATTCCTACATATTGTTCAAAATTCTGGAATTAACTTGCAATATGCCTCATGAAAAAGACTTTGAAAACCAAAAAACCTATTGGAAGCAAAATATTGAATTTGTTTTACTTTTAAACTTTACTTTTGAACTTTACTTTTACTTTTTTGGCATCTTTAATGCAACTATAAAATATCCTTGAATGTGTATTTTTACAATTATATTGTGCTGACTTTCTATATTACTAGTTCACCATTGAAATTTGTACCCTGTGGTAGCAATATAAGTTTCAATAGTACTTGGTACCCCAGTCATTAGGTTAACATAGAAAAATAGGGAAGACTTATCAGTAGTAGAAGTGCAAACGGGGATGCAAACTGTGAAAGGCTTCAAAACTGTAGATATTATGAATGAAAGACAGGATTCCGTTTTTTATTTTTTAAATGTTGGGTGGTTCATGCTCTTAAAGTTCAGTCTCTTGGATTGTGTTTTTATCATAAAAGCTAGATGCTTTGTTAAACTGTGGTTGTGAAGCAGTTTCTTCTCTTAGTTTCTTTCATTTTGTGCAGTTACTCATCTGTGTTTGAATATTGTTGAATTGTATTGCATCCTCACATGCATGTACCATATGAATGCTTATCATAAAATTTGTAAGGGCTTCAGAATTGTTGTAAAATATTTTCTCAGAATTATTACTCTAGGATACCATGACTAAGATGAAGTTCTTTGATGATCGCAGTTGTTCAGTAAATGATGTACTTAGTGCAATTGATGAAAATAAAAGTCGATCAATTTAGTGGCTAGGGTTTTTGAGAGTCATCCATTTGCCTAGTAATCTGATTTGTCAACGAGTTTGCATATTATCTGACCACGTCGCATTGATTCAAACTGAGCAATTTTTCGGTGACCCTCCTTGCATTGAATGCTTTAGTTTCCCGAGCTGTTTAAGAGCTCTAGGGATAAAGCTTGGTCAAGTGTGATGCAGAACAGGTTTTAGAACGGATCTTAGGGTTCAGGATTTTGCTTTAGAGGGCTAAAATATAGGTTATTGATGTAGGTTAAGGTTAAAATCTGCAGGGAACTTAATTAACAAATAACCTTCAGGGTAAGCTGCATCACAAAATTCAGAATATGATATAAATTGCAGGGGATTTTTATTAATCTCAATTTCTGTCTCTTCTTCCTAATTTGTAGGGAGTACATAATTTATAGCTAAGAAAAAGTAAATCCTAGTAGGAAGGGAATTTCCTCTAATTTCTAAACAAAAAATGTCCTAATTAGATTCAAAACTGAAAGGACACAAAATAAAACCATTCTTAAAAATAAACTTAGCAAATGAAAACCTTCTAGAACCTTCCACAACACTATTCCAAGTTACTGTTTATGTGAATAGTATCTGAAAATGGTCATCATCCTTCATCAAAGTGCATTGTATGATTCCTAATTTAAAATTTAAGCTTTTTTTATTTCAAATTTATTGAACCCTAGGAATTTTCATTTCTTCTTGCAGACTACTGCACTTAAAAGTGGTGCTCTGCGCCATGATATACATTATTGGCTTGGTAAAGATACTTCTCAGGTTAGCCTTTCAATCTCTTTGTTTATTTTTTTTATCATTGCCTTAGCAGAGTTCGTGTCTTCCATGTGATTGCTGAAATGTACTTGCATGTAGGATGAATCTGGCACTGCAGCTGTTAAAACTGTTGAACTGGATGCTGCTCTGGGTGGGCGTGCTGTTCAATATCGTGAAGTACAAGGTCATGAAACTGAAAAGTTCCTTTCTTATTTCAAACCATGTATAATTCCTCAAGAGGGCGGAGTGGCTTCTGGCTTCAAGCATGCAGAGGCCGAGGAGCACAAAACCCGCTTATATATATGCAAAGGAAAGCATGTCGTTACTGTAAAGGAGGCAAGTTTTTGTTCTTTGTGTTCCTTAGAGCCATCATTTAACAAGCATAATTATCATCTACTGACCTTTTATCATTAAATAGGTTACCTTTGCTCGGTCATCCTTGAATCACGATGACATCTTTATCCTTGATACCGAGTCCAAAATCTTTCAGTTCAATGGTTCAAACTCATCTATACAAGAAAGAGCTAAAGCACTAGAAGTTGTACAATACATTAAAGATACTTACCACCATGGAAAATGTGAGGTAGCTGCAATTGGTGAGTGGGGTATTAAGCAAACACTTGTGCAGAAGCTAGTTCAATGGGAAACTAAATGGAGCTGTTTTTGTGTTGACTGCAGAGGATGGAAAATTAATGGCGGATGCTGACACTGGAGAATTTTGGGGATTTTTCGGAGGCTTTGCTCCACTTCCTAGGAGAACTGTCACTGATGAGGCTAAAATTACAGATGATCATTCTACTAAATTGTTACGGTACACATTCCACCCCTTAGGCTTATCATATCAATTCTTAAGCAGCATCATGTAAATATCATTAGCATGCATGATATTGATTTTAAAATAATGGCTAGATATATGTTCTGTCAAATTAACATACATAGTGAAAAGGAGTCTTGTTTGCAGTTGTTTTATGTTATTGACTTTGTCAATCCACTCACCCATCTTAGATTTTATCTTGAATTCCTTACAGCATTTCTATTGAATTCATTCTCCAAAATGAAATTGGAATCAGTTCAAAATATAAATTTTCAGAAAAGGTTTTCAAAACCATCTGTATTGTACACTATATATTATAAACTCAATCAATTTTCCCCTCTCTAATACTTTTTTTGCTGTTATAGTGTTGAAAAGGGACAGACAGAACCTATTGAAGCCGAATCTTTGACTAGGGAGTTGTTGGACACTAATCTATGCTATGTCCTTGACTGTGGCAAAGAGGTGTTTCTCTGGATGGGTAGGAATACAACTCTGGAGGAAAGGAAAAGTGCAAGTGGTGCTGCAGATGTAATAATAATACTTTTGCTTCTATTTTGTTTGATATACTTGATGATGTCATAATTATAACAATTCTTACATTCCTTCTGCCCAATCCACTATCCAATATTTTGAAGGAATTTGTGCGTAGCCTTGATAGACCAAAGTGTCATATTGTGCGTGTGATTGAGGGGTTTGAGACTGTAGTGTTCCGCTCGAAGTTTGACTCTTGGCCTCAGACAGCTAGCGTAGCAGTCACTGAGGATGGAAGAGGCAAGGTTGCAGGTTAGTAAATGGCTACGTGCACTCGCATCTATTTTTAAATTTCCCGTCTACTGATTTAAATAATTTGCTACCATGAAAGCAATTTGTTAAAAGATCACTTTTGCTTTGTGCCTATTTTAAAGGTTTTTTGGCTTATTCGAGAAGCAACTTTAATAACTAGATGCATTGACCTTTCTCTTCCAAAGCTTTTTAATAATTGATTTCTTTAGGTTTAGCAATAGTCTGTAAAAACTCAAAGCATGCCATTCCTTGGCTTATCATTTCTCATTCTTTAAATTGTTATTTTTTCTTTTATGACTTCTTACACCACTAACTACTCAATGGGATACTGATCTCATAGCAATGTTAAAGCGCCAAGGAGTTAACGTAAAAGGTCTATTGAAAACTGCACCACCCAAAGAAGAAGAACCTCAGCCTCATATAGACTGCACAGGCAACCTGCAGGTAGCGCTCTCAAATTTTCGGGACAATTCAAAAAGTTGTGGTGTTGATCAGTTCCTTTTTACTGACTTTTAACTACGTCTTGTATGAGAAAGCAAATGAAATGACTTTAAAGTGGTTATAAGAGACTATATACTAAAATCCCCATATCCATTGTCTCTATTTGGAATGGAAATGACTTACTGGTGTGACTGTGCAGGTTTGGCGTGTAAATGGGCAAGAAAAGGATCTTCTTTCATCTACAGACCAGTCAAAGTTTTACAGTGGAGACTGTTACATTTTTCAGTATTCTTATCCAGGAGAAGATAAAGAAGAAATCCTAATTGGAACATGGTTTGGGAAGCAGAGTGTTGAGGTATTCAGGAACAATGTTTCTATGCTATTGATTCATTCATGCATAATTTAACTCTGGTCTTGCCTTTAAATTCATAATAATACCACTTGTGAAATGATTTTGTGCCTACATATTTAAGACAGGACGACAACTTATTGTCTTGTGATTAATTATTTTTCTCCCTTTCTTTTCTTTTCTAGTTCTTTGTGTAGATGGATGCTATCTTGTTAGTTCTTCTAAATACTAAGCATAATCTGTCTATCCTGTATATTTTGAAATGAAAATATGTTATTTCCTGCTGGGGACAAATAAATGTATCAGAAATCATACATGCACTAATTCTGCTCCTAATGTAATTCAGGAAGATAGAGTTTCAGCAACTTCACAGGCAACAAAGATGATAGAATCACTGAAGTTTCTAGCTACTCAGGTTTTGCCAAGGCTTTACTTTATATTTAAAAGTATTCCAGTTTGTTGCGGTGGTAACCTGTTAGTGATGAATCTCAGGCTCGCATCTATGAAGGAAGTGAACCTATCCAATTTTTCGCCATCTTTCAGAGCTTTATTGTTTTCAAGGTTTGTTGGTTAGAGACCTGAATTTTCCCTCTTTGATGTAGAAATTTTTCTTGTTGAGTGGAGTTGTTTGGTATGAACATATTTATCTTTTCCTGAACATTACCAGGGTGGTCTTAGCGAAGGATACAAAAAGTCCATCACAGAGAAGGAACTCTCCGATGACACATACACAGAAGACGGGCTAGCATTATTCCGAGTTCAGGGTACTGGACCTGAGAATATGCAAGCAATTCAAGTTGAACCTGTAAGTTCTGGACTCTGTTTACATCCAATCGTAGAACAATGAACATTGTTTAACATGGCTGCAGAATTAAATTGTATCAATAGATGAGGTATTTATTAGATGCTCAATATTTAGAGGGCGTCTTGTGGTCCCCTCTTACCCTTGAGATGTTTCACTTTATTTATCTTGCATGTAAAGATTGGTAAATAAATACCAGCATTTATTTTTTCATGTTTATTAACATCTTATATTAGACAAGCAGCATTACTTTGTATCGTCATTCAGTCCATATCTTTTCTAAAGAGATGAAAAATAAGGGTTCCTGCATAAATATCTCCTCCCGCCACCATCACTTCTCTGCCTGCCTTTGCTTCTATTTGGAAGTGTACTTTTTGGATTCCTAGGAGGGAGGAAATAGTGCCCTGAAAGGTTCCTCCCTTCAGCTGACCTTTTTTGAGAATCGTCTTTATCTGACCTTTTTTGCACCTTAAACTCTGTTCTATTTCCCCCTTGTTTTCGTTGCCAGATGTTTACTTGTTTTGTATAGATCCTTTGCCTTTGGGTATTAAAGCCTAAAATCTGGTTCATCTTGATCAGGTGGCATCATCCATGAATTCCTCCTATTGTTACATACTACACAGTGGGTCCATGGTTTTTACATGGTCTGGTAATCTGACAACTGCTGATAACCAAGAGCTTGCTGAGAGACAGCTGGATTGCATAAAGGTGTACTGATGTTCTCTTTGCGGTGGTTGCTTTTTTTTAACTCTCTATATTGCTTGATTCTAATAAATTATGTGGTTAAAGGGCAACTAAAAACTCTTGGATTAATTTCTGTAATATATGTGGTAAAGCTATTGTAAATATGGATGTTTCCAGATTTCTCTTACCATTTGCTTCATGCTTTGTTATTCCTGCAGCCCAATATTCAGTGTAGAGTGCAAAAGGAAGGTGTAGAATCTGAACAATTTTGGGAATTGTTGGGTGGGAAATCTGAATACCCTAGCCAGAAGGTTGGGAGGGATACTGAAACCGATCCTCATTTGTTTTCGTGCACATTTTCTAAAGGTATTGAAATAATGTCACTGGTTAATTTCATTTGGGTGATACTGAATTCAGTTTGATTTACACTAATGTTGTTCATGTGTGATTGATCTTTTCTCCTTGATGCTGCTTTTCAGGAAATTTGCAGGTATGCTTCTATCTTTCTTCTTCTTTATCCTTGATAAGATGCAGAATCATAATTCATTAGACATATAGTCTTCTCTTCTCTTTACAACATTCTGCTTCAAATCTTGTTTAGAATGTGAAACCTTGTCAAATATGTCTTGTGAGATGGATAAGAGTATAGGTCTAACCTTTTAATTTCCTCTGACATGTGTTTATTTTGCAGGTAACTGAGGTACACAATTTCAACCAGGATGACCTGATGACAGAAGATATTTTTATCCTCGACTGTCTTTCAGACATCTTTGTTTGGGTTGGCCTGGGGGTTGAGGTCAAGCAAAAGATACAGGCTTTGACCATTGGAGAGGTACATTTACCCCCCAACCTTTCATAACTGTGATTGACTCGTGGGTTTGAAAGGAGACATCAGAAAGGCTGGTAGCAATTGGCCATCTTTGTATTTCTATTACTTCTAATGTGCATGTCTTCAAATTGGGGATTTCCAATCTGTGCAATCTTACGTGTTTATATTATTTACTTGGTTATAATGATCTTGTTTCTGCTCACACTTATTGATTATTGAATTGCTGTAACTCAACAGAAATTTCTGGAGCGAGACTTTCTTCTTGAGAAATTATCTCTTCAAGCTCCAATTTATGTTGTTTTCGAAGGGAGTGAGCCTCCATTTTTCACTCGGTTTTATGAATGGGATTCTACCAAATCTGGAGTAAGTTTTCTTTCTAGAGCGTACAAAGTAGTCTTATTTCTTAAATACTTTCTAAGGGTGTTGTTTGGCATGGTTGTAGTTGCTTGGGAACTCATTCCAAAGAAAACTTGCTATACTTAAAGGTGTAACCCCTCCTCAAATCGATGTAAGTTTGCCACTCTATTACATTCTATTAGTTTGCCTGCTGAATCACCACCTCCTTCATGCAAAGTTTGCAATTGAGAAACTCGAACTCCTATACTTGTATTTTAGAACTCAATGCGGACTTCTCCTTTCTGATACTGTTACTATTGCACGTGTAGAAACCCAAAAGGAGAACACCTGTGTCCTATGGAGGACGATCTCTTGCACCAGAAAAGTCGCAACGTTCAAGAAGCATGTCTTTCAGTCCTGACAGGGTCCGTGTAAGAGGCAGATCTCCAGCCTTCAATGCATTGGCTGCTAATTTTGAGAATCAAAATTCAAGGAATCTTTCAACTCCTCCACCAATGGCTAGCGCGAGAAAGATTTATCCAAAGTCCGGGACCCCTGATTCAACACCTGTGCCATCCAAATCAGCAGCAATAGCAGCACTTACCTCCAGCTTTGACAAACCAGCTCCTGCTAGAGCAAATCTCATGCCTCGGTCTATTAAAGGTACTAGACAAATTTATTGCAAAGGCCTGTGAGTTACTTGCTTCAACAAGAAATTAAAATATTTTTGCATTACTGGTTCAGTTACCCCAGAAAAACCAGCTGAATCGGCACCTTCCAGAGAAAATTCAAGTGGCAGCTTGTCAGAATCTCCTAACCTTAAACCAGAGACAATACAGGAAGATGTGAAAGAGGATGAGGCTGAAGATGATGAAGGTCTTCCAGTGCACCCTTATGAACGCCTTACAATTGGGTCAGCTGATCCAGTTCCAGATATCGATGTGACCAAGCGAGAGGTATGATTTAAGCAATAGGCAGACAAGCATTATGAGTCTTTATTCCTAACTGTGTTTGCTGAATGTTACTGTCATGTTGTGCAGACTTACTTATCTACGGAGGAGTTCAAAGAGAAATTTGGAATGATCAAGGCAGCTTTCTATAAATTGCCCAAGTGGAAACAGAACAAACTGAAAATGGCCCTTCAATTATTCTAGTCTGCTAAAGACACGGTGACCCATCCTTGGTTGCTGATACATCTGCTGCAGATAAAAAACTTGCTCGGAAATGTGTAGGTCGTTTCTTGTCCTCC
Organism: Galium porrigens var. tenue; assembly: GCA_012274505.1. Taxonomy (NCBI): domain Eukaryota; kingdom Viridiplantae; phylum Streptophyta; class Magnoliopsida; order Gentianales; family Rubiaceae; genus Galium; species Galium porrigens. The sequence continues at coordinate 11,739 of JAAGWI010100835.1, forward strand.
ACAGAAAAAAACTACGCTTGTAGTAAGTTTGGAATTGGTGTGCTGATGTTCCTTGCCAATTTCAGGATATTGATTTCTCAAGTATGCAAAGGACAGCATCGGTGCATTTTTAGCTGCTGCTGCTCTGAAGAGCTTGTTTCCATATATATATTTTTTGGTGGCCAAAGTCGGGAATTGGCAAATATCTTTTGCATGTTGCGGTTTGAGTGCATAGTTTTTGCAATTTTTTTAAAAATTCATCCAAGTTAGTTATTTTTTATACATAATTTTTTCTGGCAACAGGTTTGTGGTGAGCTTGCAGTTTTGTTTCCTGTTTCCCATTTTTTTAAATTAAAAAAAAATGATTGATTGAGCAGAGTAAGTAGGGAGTTTGCGGATGGAGGCTTATTAGGTAGATGTTGTATTTAGGGATGAGAAGTGTGTACATAATCAACAACTAGTACCCTTTGATTATTCAACCAATAATTGTGTGATTTTGTGCGCCATACATTTATATATTTTTTCCAATATTTTGTGCGTTTCTGTACTGTTAATTGAACACGTTAAACCATGAGTTCTCTCCGGTTTGTATATAGAACTCTGCTATTACCACCTTAGTTGTTCATCCAAATGTCCACATGGATCCTCAAGATCGATCGCATTTATAGTGCTAATAGAGTGTTTGAAAAGAAGAAACAGAACTTTCTAGTAGGAGGTCTTCTTCAACTATTCGCTCGCAATTTCCAGTGACACTGCAACATTATTTTGTGATTCTACAACTTCTAGGAAGTTCTAGCTATGTCTAACCGGTAACCGGTAATATGGATAGCTGGTACACCTAAAGTAAACTATCACTTCCTTGATTATAGTGTGGAAATGTCATCTTATAACTTGTTACATACTTTTTATTTTTAATAAAAGGGGTATCAGTGATTTTTGTGTCCACTTGGTTTGTTTATGGTTTTCATTTTGATTTGGCAGTAAGGAGAAATTCAAATCCGTGTATTTTAAATACCTATTTCTGGCGATTTCGTACACTTTTCAACCACTTTAGTTTTGTGAAAACAACTTGAAAAATCTCTAACTTGCTCTGAGTAGAGATCCAATTAACGTTGATTGAGATGGATTGAGAAGTGATTGTAGTATGAGGGTGGTTGGAAGTGTTTGGTCATGTGAAAAGAACCAGGAAATCTCCTTTTTTTAGGGACGATCCAAGTTGAATTTTTAAAACTCCACTAACTAAAGTAGTTAAAAATCGAGTGATTTTGATATCCTCGTTTATAACCCTCTGGCGTCCTAAAGCCCCTAACTAATAGCAGCAAGCCAACATCAAATCCAGAATCCAAACCCATTTGTGTGGTAGATTCGCTCGGATTTGGCTGCTGCATATTAGCTCAAAACGACGACAATAAGGGGACAAGGTGGGGGAAGAAGAAATCAGCAATAGAGCTTCTTCCGTGAAGGGGATAAACGGATCAGATTTGGGGTGTTGAGATGTGTGTGAAAAGTTGGGAGGAGGTGATAATCTTAATTGGTGTTGCAGCCACAAGAAAAGGGGTGGTCAAAATGAATAAAAAATTCAATTAAATTAGAAACTTAAAACTTAAGCCAAACTAGGTTTCGTGGTATTGCATATGTTGTAAATCCCTGATTAACAAGGTAAATTATGCTTGGATGCGGATCCCTTATTAACAAGGTAAATCATGGCTTTCGCTGGTGGCTAGGTATCTGTCAGGAGCTGATATTATACCAGGGGTAAATCAGTAAATTTCATATGAAGTC
>JAAGWI010100932.1:8436-21071 GCA_012274505.1 Galium porrigens var. tenue
TTCTTGGATTTACTGGGGCTGTTTCTGCTGCAGTGTGACAGTTTATCTTTATATGTAGGAAAAAAGAGCGTTCAGTATCCTGCGGGACATATTTATTGCCAACGTTCCTGTAAGAAATATCTTATCCTGCAAGTCAATTGGAATTTTGTCTCACCTTGAATTTTATTTATGCCTTTTGTTCTCTTTGTAGGTGTGTGACAATAATTTTCGCCCGAAATGCATTTATGTCGCTGTGATGATTAGACGCATGATGGAGGCAATCCTGAATAAAGATGCAATGGATGACAAGGTATTTATTTCTGAAATATATTTCTTTGTCTAGTGAGTCTCTATGTTGTTGAGTTTTGGTATGCATGGGGATTTGATTGATTTGACTTATGAAGCACGAGATCTTGATTTTAGTTTGTTTGGTATCTGATGATCTGCATGTTGAACATATATTTTATACATCTAGATTTGGTATATAATGTTAGCAGCTTAGTTCCATAAGTTTCTTTATTTCAAATTTTCTTCCCCTCGTGCGAGATTAGAACAATGGAGCGCTGGGGTATCTAATGTACTTTATGGTTTTGTAGGATTATGTGGGTAACAAACGGCTGGAGCTATCTGGCCAACTTTTGTCTTTGCTTTTCGAGGTAACTTGGCTGATTCTCTTATATATATTTTCGGAATCGTACACCCTTTGTTATTTTTAGAATGTTTTTGAACAAAATGTTTTGCAGGATTTGTTTAAGACAGTGAATGATGAAGCAAGGAAGAGAATAGATGCTGTTCTATCCAAGAAGAGCCGGTCTAGTCGCCTTGACATGTCTATGGTACATTTCTGTTGATAAAGTAGTTTGATATTATAGTGATGTCGCCTGATTTTTCTGTCTTGTTTAATGCTCAAACTGCCTTTTTGTTAGTATTTTTTCAAATAGTGAGAAACTCTATTTGATATCAGAATAGCATTGTGAAAGAAGCTGCTAACAAATATAATGATGGTTATTTTTTTGGTCCATTCTCCAAACCACATATAAATGAATCCAGCTGTCTACCATACCTTTTTGTTGCACTGTTGTATTCACCTACATGTTCATCGAGCACCTCTTTTTTGTGGCATTTGCTTATTTGATATCAGGATAGAATTGAAGAAACTGCTAACAAAAATAATGATGGTTATGTACAAATGAATTCAGCTGTCTACCACACCTTCTTTGTTATGCCAATTAAATTGGAATTGTTACTAACTAGATATATCAGGGTGCAACTGTTGTATTCACCTATATGTTCATCGAGCACCTCTTATTTTTTTTCTTTTTTTTGTGGAATTGCTTGTTCTGTCATTCTGGTGTTCATCGAGCACCTCTTTTAAGCTAATGCGTTAAGCTCCAAAATAAAATTCTTTCCACCAAAAAACTTTGCAAATTGATCAACTCCAGAGGTTAATGAATTCCAGCTTTCTGTTTTGGTAAAAGGCATGGAATTGAAACAAGTGAGATGAATGCGTCATTTAACTGATAATTTTGTTGGCATTAGGATTCTATACTCAGGTTTCCTGTACCTGCCTTGACAAATTATTTTCACTCATAAAAGAGATGAAGATTATTTCTTACCTCCGTTTTTTTTTACAGTATATTGTAACTGAGTTTATTACCGTTGGCATGGAAAGGACTCTTTCTACTGGCAACTGGGATGTTAAGCGTTTTCGAATGCACCGAAAGGGAATGACCCAGGTATTATTTTTATTTCCAGACCCAGGGCAGTAAGGGCACATTTTGGTGAACTCTGCATTGTCAATGCTGGAGTCTGCACATAGTAGTCATGATAAAAATGGGTGTCAAAAGATATGCAACTCCAAAGTAGCTTCACTTGACTATATTTTCTAACATCATGGTCTGTAATAGATTTTCAATGAAGTCTATTAGTAAACGATTGTAAACAGTTCTTTCTTACTCATCCCATTTGCAATTATTAATAAACTCTTTGTATAAATTTGTTGTTTTTGATCGTACAAAATTAACTTGCATGTATGTAATGAAATGTCCAATTATGGATGCATGAACAGTAGATTTTTGTCCTTGTTGATGTCTAGTTCTCAGCATCCACTGATATTCTAGTATGGAAATTTGTAAAAAAAGTTCCCTCTGTTTGTAGGTTGTGGCTAGACTTTCCTATATTGGAACATTGGGTCACATGACAAAGATCTCTCCACAGTTTGAAAAGTCAAGGAAAGTTAGTGGACCCAGAGCCCTGCAACCTAGCCAGGTGAGTTTATCTCTACCCATTCATATTAATACGGAAGAATCAACTGACACACTAGTATTCTTTGAATTTTATTTATTTTTGCATTATTTTGCACGTTTTGCTCTAAATCAATCAATTGCAGTGGGGCATGCTTTGTCCTTGTGATACTCCAGAAGGGGAAGCTTGTGGATTGGTGAAAAACTTGGCATTGATGACCCATGTTACGACTGATGAAGAGGAAGACCCTATTAAATCTCTGGTATAGTTCTGTTTCTCCTGATTATCAGCATTTTAATCACATTATATCCTTAAGAAATTAAATTTGTGCGTATGTGGCTTATTAAAGTCCTGTTCTTGAGCCCTTGCATTGGACGTGAGCCTGAGAGGCCTCTCCATGTCTTGAGGAGGTTAGACTTATGAGCATTCATACTAATTATGATGCGTATCTTTAGCAGTGTCATGTCAGTCTGTATTAGTAATACTTTTTTTTTTGTTAGTTTCGAAATTATCTACCCGGTAGTGTATGGTATATGTTAAATTTCATGTGACAGTTTTATCACTAAAAATATTTTTAGTGTAAACCTGATGCTTCAACTTCCATTTCATCAAACCGTACTGAACTAGCACTCTGACTGAGCTAAATTGGTCTTGTTTCAGTTAAATTACTAGCTTTAGATCACCGAACCTCATCGCAACATAGTTATTTCTGTGATATCTTTGTTATCCTGAAGCTAATGTTTGACTCCTTAGTTGGCCAAATGATGGTTATTGTCATTAGCAATGTGAGTTGGGTATAATCCATTTATTGATTTAACGCTGGTATTTCTGAGTAAGAATTAGGGATTTGTATGCAAACATGATATCTGTTAAAAGTCTTTATGCTTCATAGCATGAAAATGTATGTAACTGTCTTTTTAGATTCTAAGTTCTTATTCATGGCCGAGTCCCACCACCTCACATTGGACGATATGTAAACATGATATCTGTTAAAATTCTGTATGGCCGCATCATAGCATGAAAATGTATGAAACTGTATCCTCGATCTTCAGATTCTTACTTCTTATTTATGGCCGAGTCCCACCAATTCATAATGGACGATGTATTTCCTAAGTAACAAATAAGGGAATTTTAAATAAATTACTCAGTACTAATCTGCACACTGTTTAATTGCTTATTATATTGTAAGTTTTTCAGAAAGTGGATCCAAGATAAAGACATATGGCCTGTTAACATTTGCTTATATACAACAATATTAATAATTTTCTTTGGTTTCAGTTATTCTATGTACAGTAATATTCTTTGTTTCAATTTCTAATAAAGTTGAGATCTTGTGCAACAGTGCTACACTCTAGGTGTTGAAGATTTGGAACTACTTTCAGGCGAAGAACTACACAAACCCAACTCCTACCTGATTATACTGAATGGGCTTATTCTGGGAAAGCACAGAAGGCCACAGGTATGATGGGAGAGTAACTACTCAATGTGTGTGCATTGTACGTGACTAATAACATGTCTATTGGATATATGTTCTCAAACTGTGATAGTTCTGGGAAAACACGAGTGTATTTATGATGAAAGGATAACTATTGAATTGCTGTACATTTCTGATATCATGTCCACTGTGTACATGCTCTTATTGTGATAGTTGTCAAAACTTCAGTCAAACATTTAGCGTATCATTTGCAAAAGTAAGGTGGGATAAATATGTTGAGATAGTGATGACAATGCAATGAATTTTACATTCTCTCTCTCTCACACACACACACACACACACACACNNAATGCTCCAATCAAGATAACCTAGAGTTCGAGAAGTAACTGGAAATAGAAGCACCACCACCTCACGACGACCCATCAATGCTGCATGCTTTAATGGTGTGTGACCCAGCTATTGAAGAATTCATAGTTAAGATTTGAGAAAAGAACACTAAATTACGACTAAATTGCATTTGAAACTATGGACTCAGGTTCTGAACCATTAGAGCAAGGATTGAAGCATGCATTTCACTCACACACACACTCACTCACTCACTCACACACTCACACACAAAAGAGAGTTTGATAATGTGTGCTGTTAGTTATTTTGCTTATAGTAACTATATTCTTGGTGATTGTTTTATTCAGTACTTTGCTAGGGTCATGAGACAACTACGGAGGGCTGGTAAAATTGGCGAGTTTGTGAGCATTTTCGTGAATGAAAAGCAGGTAAGCTTTGATAAAGTAGTGTAATCAACCTCTTTTTTAACTGAATTGAAAGAAGGGACCTTTTTGCAGCACTGTGTTTACATTGCATCAGATGGAGGCCGTGTTTGTCGTCCCCTCGTTATTGCTGATAAAGGTATATCTAGAATTAAGGAACACCATATGAAGGAGCTGAAGGATGGAGTCCGCACCTTTGATAGCTTTCTTTGGGAAGGGTTGATAGAGTACCTTGATGTAAATGAGGAGAACAACGCTCTGATTGCTTTATATGAAGGAGAGGCAACTGAAGACACGACACATATTGAAATAGAGCCGTTTACCATCTTAGGTGTCTGCGCTGGGTTGATTCCATATCCACACCATAACCAGTCCCCGAGAAATACCTATCAGGTTAGTTGTTTATCTCTACAGCAACACAGCTGATCATTTTTGTTCAAAGCATACAAAGTACTATGACTAACTGTTTACATCTATTCCGTTTAGTGTGCTATGGGAAAGCAAGCTATGGGCAACATTGCTTATAACCAGGCAAGTGGGTGTAATTTGGATTCACTGTCTATTGATTCTTAATAGGTTGATATTTATTTGTTCACATGGTACTTGAAAATAAGGTTGTTTGCCTTTGTGTTTGCTTTCATGTGATATATATCTGGTGAATTCAATAGATTTATTTGCATTAAAACTCAAGTAGTTTTAACGTGTTTGGCATACAACACCCTCCTTCACATGATTGAATGAGTTGTATTCCAGTTGAAGTATCAAGTATGTATAATCTTTGTCTGGCATGAAGCCAGTGGAGAGCTTCGTATTTCCTTTAATCATTTTTCGGTCACTTACTTATCTACTTTTCTTTGTTTAGAAAGTGACTTGTTTGAATTTCTATTTTTATAATTCCTCCGGCCAATTCCACATAGTGGGGGTAAAGGCTCGGCTGTTATCCATGCAGAGCAACTTTTTAGGTTTTGGGTCCACACTTTAATAAATTAACCATTAGTAATTAGTTTATAAAGTATCCCAAGTGTATGTACCCCAAGATTTGATGTGCATTATAACTACCGTGGATGTGTATTTTGTTAATGGTAAATGTGCATACGAAATCTATATAGTATCACATACATTATAACACAGCAAAATTATTATGCATAATTGCAACTATTAAAATGCACATTTCTATAATTTGCCTATATAGTTAATATTATACAAATTGATTGCTCTTAAATCGAACTTAAATAAATTGACCCCACTTATCCTTAATTCTATATCCGCCAATGTTATCCTCACTTAATTTACTATGATTATCCTTATGATTCAGTTGTGCCCTTGTTTCATAAACAAGCATAACTAGTGTGCAATTGATTATTATTATTATTTTGCAGTTGTGTCGGATGGATACATTGATATACCTTTTGGTGTATCCTCAAAGACCATTGTTAACTACCAGAACCATAGAGTTGGTACGTATGCATTACGCATTGTCTCATATGGAGTATGTCATGTTTTCAGGAGAATAACAATTATGTGTTACAGGTTGGATATGATAAATTGGGGGCCGGGCAGAATGCCACAGTAGCTGTGATGAGTTATAGTGGCTATGACATAGAGGATGCAATAGTTATGAACAAATCATCCCTTGATCGTGGTTTTGGTCGTTGCATTGTGATGAAAAAGTATGTACCATCTACAACTTTGTCCTACATAACAATTCTGGAAAGTGCACCCTGAGCTCCTTGGATATAGGTTAATGGTAGTCAATTAAGTTTGATATGTGATGTTTTAGTTCTCCAAGTTGGTTTTTTTCCGCAACTTGGGTTCTCTTACACCTGATTCAATAGGTTATAATGAGAAATAGATCATTATTTTGTAGTACCTCACTTTTGCCCCCCCATGTTTAGGATAAGGGGCAAGCTAATAGTGTAGTTTGTTTATTAGTCTCCTATGTTTCTGCTCGTGGTATAATCTTTGACCAATTTGTTGCTGTCTTCACTTTACAAAAATCAAAGGTCAATTAATAAGCTTATTCCTTGTTTTGGATACTGTGGACCAAAATTAAGATGCTATGAAACATTATTTTCTTTGAATGAAAAGGTGTTGATGAGTGAGTCAGTGACCGAGTCAAATATGACCTGTAAATATATTTAAAAATGTTTTGGGTTAAGCATAATAGGAAACCCTGAAGCTAAAAGTGTCAAATTTCAATCACAGTGACTGGGTTTACCTCAACAGTCATGTTCTGCATTGAATTTTTTTGCTGTTATTGTTCTCTATGATTGCTACTCACCTCTCTTCCCTGTTTCTTCAAACCAGAATGGTTGCCGTGAGTCAGAAATACGAGAATCATGCATCTGATAGGATACTTAGGCCTGCACGTGAGGGATATGATGCGGAAAGGATGCAGGTTTGTATAAGTACATAAATAAATGACAGTTTTATCAAAGTTAATGCCTTAAGAAATTTTACATATGGTAGTGGTCAGTTATGCTTCGACATGTCCTATTTTCCATTATTTCTAGTTCAGGTCTGATGCTCAAACAAAGTCATGCACCTCTGCTAAATCATCCAAATTTCTCATCATGCCTACTTGTTTCAGAACTCAATAAAATCACTAAATGTTCTAAACCAGTTTCAGATGTTCATGGCCTTATTTCTCTTCACTCTCAGCATTCTGATTTTTTTTATTATAATATCTTGCCTATGGTTTGCTTTTTGCAAGTTTGACCTATAATTTTGCAACCAGATTTTGGATGATGATGGAATAGCGTCACCGGGAGAGATAATCAGGCCCGACGATATATATATTAATAAGCAGTCTCCGATAGTTACAAGAGGGGTCCCCATAAAATCAGCACAACCTGATAGGTTTGTCTCTCAATATGTAATGGAGTATTCATCTCTCTTTTCAGGCTTAGCTTAGATAACATGCAATCCTTGCACTTTTACCTCAGTGCATACAAGCGAAGCTGGCAGACGTATAAAGGTCCTGAAGGGGAGACACCAGTTATAGACCGAGTAGCTCTTTCTACTGACAGAAATAATAATATGTGTATTAAATTTATGGTCCGTCATACTCGTAGGCCCGAGGTAAGATACTTCAGTTCATCCTAAGCTGATACTGAAATTCTTTTTGGAGACTGACAATCAGATTCCAATACTGGAAACTTATGAGCTTTAGTTTCAACCAGGTTGGCGACAAGTTCAGTAGCAGACATGGGCAAAAAGGCGTTTGTGGGACCATTGTTCAACAGGAAGATTTTCCATTTTCGGAACGTGGCATATGTCCCGACCTGATTATGAATCCCCATGGATTCCCAAGGTATCCACATTTAGTTAGATTCTAGTAACCACTCTTGTGATCCCTGGTTCAATCCAATTTCTTGAAAAAGATAGTTCTAACTTAGCCACGTAGTTGGATCTCTACCCCCCCCCCCCCCCTGTTTTATTCAATGTCCTTAGGCCATAGTTTTGAAATCCTTCTTACCAGTAGGTCTGTTCCAGGAGTAGAGATCCTCTTATTTTCCTTTTTGGTGGGGTTTGGGATTTTCCATCCTTATGCTGGGCACTACACCCTTCGTTTGATTACCTTTGTGATGAGTACTTAATTATGTTTAAATCAGCCGTATGACAGTTGGAAAGATGATAGAGCTTCTTGGGAGTAAAGCTGGAGTTTCAAGTGGCAGATTTCACTATGGAAGTGCATTTGGAGAACCTAGTGGTCATGCTGACAAAGTTGAAGTGATAAGGTATTCTTTTGTACTGGACTGTCATATTCATTTTTTCCTGATTTGAGTTACTCATGAGGAATCATATGTGTATCAGTGAAACCCTTGTGAAGCATGGTTTCAGTTACAGCGGAAAAGACTTCATCTATTCAGGTGTTGGTTCCTTCCTTTATGCTACCTTGTATTACTGTCTGACCCTGGAACTTGTTTGGTGAGCATTAAATACCACACAATCACTGACAGAGCTTGAATAACGGAAAATTTCAGATCATTAAGAGTTTATAGACACGAGTATGTGCAATTTTATGTTGTCAGAAGTTGGAGTATATTTATAGTTGTTTATGCAGTACATGACAATGTGGCATATGACATGACACAATCATGTCTCCCCCAGTTCCTCAAAATCAATCATACTTGATAGATCTAGAGCTTTTTCCTCAAAGGTATATTGACACCATTGGCTGCCTTGTTGGGTTGCCGTGCCATAGCTCATAAAATTTTCCACAACTGAACTGGAACTAAGTTTAATGATTTTGTTTTCACTTTTATGTGTGTGTATGTGTGTTTTTTGTAGGCCAGAATTTCTATACATTGACTTGGAGTTAGTTTAGAAAACCTGCAAAGAAAGTACACCAATTGATTAAAAGTCTCTTTTTTATTAAGGAAAAAGAAATATAACAAGAAATAAAGCCTGATTTGATAGTTTGCTAACTTTTAGGAGTTTGATTAGTATCACTATTTATTTACTAATGTACTGAACTTGTAAGTGAAGATGGTTTCACTGAAAGTACCTGGAACTTGGAAGATCATTTAACATGAAGTGGGGACTTAAATGAATGTTAGAATTCCTTCCATGTGACTCAGTGGTCAAATGCTTAACTGCCTTGTGCATTTAAGTGCAAGGTACCGCTGTCTACAATCAAACTCGCATGGGCAATGCCCACCTGATGGGTGCCCTTATAGAATATTCTGATTTCAAGAGATATTCAAAGTAGAAAAAACCGAACTTCATACTCAAGTATTGTTATATAGATGTTCAATTTACATAGGATTTCAAAGAATTTTGAATCCTTTCTTCTGCCACATGTGATGAATTTGGTGCTATCAGTGGAATTTTTTACTGGTGAATAAACTTAAAATGGATCATGGATTGTTATGCAACTTAACTACCTTATTTGTTCCAGGTATTACTGGTCTACCCCTGCAAGTGTATATCTTCATGGGCCCGATTTACTACCAAAAGCTGAAACATATGGTAAGACTTATTTCTGTGTGCTCTCTGCTTCTTAGAGCAAGGACTTTGTGCAGCTGCTTAAGGCAGTAGCCGTGTCTTCTGAGTTCTGAGATTGGTCTCTCTATAATGGTTAAGTGTTAGCTATGTATCTATTTGGAAGTCTGCATTTCTCACAAGCATTTCTGTGAAGAATATGCATCTCTATTGCTTTATTTCTGCACTCATCTTTGATTCATAATTGAACATGGCAAAGCAACAAATATATATGGATCGATACAATTGTATGTAAATATGCAAGCTTTAGAATTGAACTGTCCTGCTGACTAGTAAAAATAAACGGACCTACTAATAGCCACATTTAGAATTATTATCAACCTGGCCTTTAGTGATCAGCTATAATGTTTTTGCCACCTATTTTATCTCTCATTTTTCTAATCATTTTTTTTTTTTTTGGTATTTTTAATTTTTAATTCTCAAGTGTCAAATATGTCATCGGTCATGCGTCTGAATTTATAATACCTTAAACATAAAAGAATCTGGCATTGTCTTCTCATCCAACATACATGTACATCAATGGCAAATGGTGTTTCTTCACTAAGGCTTATTTGGACAATCTGTTAAGTTCTAGCATTTTTTACTGCCTGTTTTTCTGTTGTAGGTATGTTATCATGATATATGCGTACATGTATATGCAATTGTAGATAAATTAAGAGCGTAATTAAGTATTTGTAATGAGAGGTCATTCTAAAGTGTTGTGTATTAGTGTCTACAAAGATATGTGACTTTTTCTAAGTTTTGACCTTATTTAGTACTATGTAATTTCATACAAATTTAAGACTTGCAGCTTGTCACGAGCTTTGTGATCTCAATATCCTGCTTTTATCTGTATGATGAGTATATTGTTAGGTCTTCCCTTTTAAGAAGTCCTGGCCAGTAGATAAACTATATCTCAGATAGTGTCTATATCCTTGCATTTTCCTCAATTTCTTTGTTGAAGATGCCATTTTATATTTTGTCTGTCAGGTTTTGGATAAAATGCACGCTCGAGGTAGTGGCCCCCGTGTGATGATGACAAGACAACCCACAGAAGGGAGAAGTAGAAATGGGGGTACAAATTCTCTTCAAGTCAAGGAGCTTATCTTAAATGTAAAGAAGTTGATTTGATTATTAAAAAATTCCAGGGCTGCGTGTGGGAGAAATGGAACGTGATTGTTTGATTGCTTATGGTGCCAGTATGCTGATATATGAACGCTTAATGATTTCCAGTGATCCTTTTGAGGTGCAGGTATGTAAAATGTTTCCTTAACACCCTTTTATTTCTGGCAGTAGCTATTTTCTATAGTAGTTATTTAAAGTTTTAAGTGGACAGCTGCTATTTTCATTGAATTTTCAGACAATAGCTCTTTTGATCTGTTTTGAGTTTTAGTAAATGAGTGTATTTGGCACCAGTTATTTTACTTGACAGATGGTCTTGTCACATGTGGATTTGTACCTTTAAAGATAGGGATCACTATAAGTTTATTTGTTTCACAGGTTTGCCGAAAATGTGGTCTATTAGGATATTTCAACTATAAGCTGAAGACTGCTGTTTGCTCCACATGCAAGAATGGAGATAATATATCAACCATGAAACTCCCATATGCATGCAAGCTCTTGATCCAGGTAAAGATGTGATTTGTATGTGGTAGCTGCCTAAATAATTACCTTCTGCACTGTCACACTGCTTTCTTTTTAATGTTGCATGCATCGAAGTGAGGTCGTTATTGATCTTATTTCAATTAAAAGGGAAATAGAAAATTAAAAGGGAAATTCGCCCCTATAAATGCCCAATATGTTCTCCAGAAAATATAAGAATCTTAGACTAAAATAGGGGGGATAAATACCTACAAAGAATTCAAAGGAGACTTAACACGAAAGACTTAAATTTTTTAAACTTTCGTTGTTTTCAGTGGAGAGTGAGATTCAAGTAAATCTCTTTCTTTCAATTCCACGTACCTTGAGTTGCTATATTTCTCCGTTTCTTGGCTCCGTTTCTTGGTTTCTTTTATGGTTTGGTTAAATATTTACTCCATAGTGGTATGGATGATCCTAGATGATTGGGATTAAAACTGTGTTGTTGTTTTACTGTAATATTGTGTGGCAAAGGCTTTGTAGTTCTGAATTCCAGTGCCTCACACTCTAGTTCTTATGTGTTTACCAGGAACTCCAATCGATGAATATCGTTCCTAGGTTAAAACTCACCGAGGCCTAGATTTGAAGAGGCAAGCAACTTGGCAAGCACAAATGCTGGAAGATTCAAGGATCAAAACTCAGCTGAATTTGGCGGGAAAAGTCGTTAGCAGTTGTTACTTAATTTAGAGCAGTTATTAAGTTGTATTAGCTGCGATTTTGAAACAAAACCACCATGTGATAGGATATACACTAGGCACCACTGAGCCTTAGATTGCATCCGTGTATACCTAACAATGCTTATATTTACAAAACTGCTACTGAGTGCCAAATTGAACATGAGACTTGGGTCATTTTCTCATGAGTTTATTTTTTGTTGATTTGAACGGTAACGTTTTCAAAGCCATTTCTTTAATATTCTCTTGGAATAATACCTTTGAAGTCGAGCCAAAGTGAAATTTGAACAGTAACTTTCTCTCCCAAAATTAAGCAGTAAAACCGAGACTAGATCTCATCATCAACGAGGGCTGCCGCTACCTCCGGCGGCCCCACCACCCCTTTTACTCATGTATTCCACTCAACCCATCTAGTACCGGCAGTAGAAATCGGCAACAAAGGCAAGCTATGGCGGCCTGCAGATGGGATCCAAATCCAAATCGGGATCCTTCCGGGTTAGTCCGACATCGACGATGGGGCTCTTCCCGGATCAGTCCGATGGTGACGTGTCATCTCAACCCGGCGATCGAGGGCTCAGCACCGCCCGACTCTAGGAACTGGGCACAGCCGGCGGAACAAAAGGCGCACCGCTCATCCAGACACAGATCCGGCTGGATCTGTGCCCGACGGTGTGGTCCAGATCTACTCGCGCAGATACCGGTCATCCAGCGATCCCGGCCACGCGCTTGTGCATCCGGCCAATCCCCTGGCGGGGTCACCGCGGCTGAAAATGGGTTGGATTCTTCTCTATTTTTTATGTTTTCTGCTTGTATTTCCGATCTCGAAACCTCCCGACGGGAATTATGCGTATATATTCCACTGCTAATGGGAGAAATCTCGTTATAACCTTCAAAATGGTTTCAATAGAAATA
>JAAGWI010100962.1:1327-15551 GCA_012274505.1 Galium porrigens var. tenue
AAATTTACGGTCAAACTTGCAACAAAAACTATGATAAATAGTACAGTGTCATTTAAATGAGACCAGAGGGAGTATGCATAGTTGTGAAACATAAATATGGATTGACAAAGTTAATAAAAATAATTGTGCAGTTTAATATGAAACTCAAGATTAATGTATAATATTTTATTCATCGATATTATGTATCAGAACACAAATATGAATTGACAGAGATAAAAATAATTGTGCAGTTCTGTATGAGATCCAAGATTAATATATATTCTTTTGTTATGTATCAGAACACAAATATGAATTTTGATAGAGTTAGTGAAAATAATAATGCAGTTTAATATGAGAGCCAAGATTAGTATATCATTTTAAAACGTTAAAAAATTACTAGTATTATACGTAAATGTTCGTACCCCTAATAAAAATAATAAGAAAAAAATGTGGATAAAATTATATTACGAAGCAACAGAGTCATCCATGCATGGGCCATGATGCACAAAATCTGATGTAAATAAACAAATAAATAAGTAACAAAAAACAACATCGAACCAACTAAGCGCATTAACTACACTCCATCCTGGTAATAAATTCAGTCTATGCAGACAGCTCTCGTGTCAGATATATATTCAGTCAAACCACCGACGATTCGAAGAATCAAAATCAAGAACAAAGAAAAAAAAATGGAGAACAGTGAAAACTATGGGTTTATGAATCCATGCCAGATGCTGAGAGAAGCTGTAAACGCCATTCTCAAGTGCTTAGGCTGTGATTCTCCATCTCCTCCACCGCTGCCGCAGCCGGATCCGGTTGATCCGCCCGGCGGTGACCCGCCGCCGACTACGGTATTTAAGTTTGATTCTTGCTATTTTTAAAAATCTGTGTCTGTATATATTTGTAAACAAAGAAAATGAAAATACTGCAATTTTGTTTTTGCATGTGTGTGTTGATTAATGGAGACGGCGGCGAGAAGAAGGCATGATAGGCCGGGAGTCAACACCGGAGCTCCACCGGGAACCAACTCTACTATCCAGTCATCTTAATAGTCTAAATTAAGATTTTGCATGTAATTTTGGGTTTGTTTGATTAGCGGTTTGTAATTTACATTTGGATTGGTATTATTTTATCAGTTAATTGCAGGTTGGTTTGCAATGTTCTTGATTTTGTGAACTAGTTCAGTGTTATATTTCTGAGCAGTAATCTGTTTATCTGTTCCTTATTCCTTGATTAATATGTCCAGATTTATTTATGCATGTTTATGTTAATTAGCATGTCGGTGTCCTTTATTATGGAATTTTCGGTATCTATTGGATTTGAAACTTCGCTGCACTTTGAATGAGTGTTTCGATCAGTACAATATTACATAATGAGAGGGAAAAAAGATATCATTGTACTTGTACACGTATTAAATTGAGTTTTGCATTGCAACATCTACTGTCGAGGATACGTTACTTTTAACTATGATTCCGAATTAAACATTCAACATCCAATGAACCCTAAAAAAATTGATAAATTCAACCCATAAAGAAGTAATATGAATTTAAATATGTATATATATATATCAATAAAACTAATATGTATATACATAAATATAAATTTAAAAACATTCCATTTCTATTCATTATTGTATTATTCATGCTTTCATTTCTAAACTAAAGGAGATTCGTTAACATATTGTTAGTTAGTTATGCGTTTGTATCATTAGTTCTTTATTAACCGTTATGGTTGCTTTTGTTTGTAATTTACTATGGAAAAAAAATTAACTTCACTGTTGAAAGATCCGGATAAATAACTAAAATTGTGAACTAAGAAAATATGACTTATCAAGTAAATCGACAGTTTTACCCAAATCTTTATAATCGTTTAGACTAGTATTGTTTAAGTCACTCCACAATTAACATATCACATTTTTGTACACAAAAGGTATACAAACTTGATACATTTACAATATACAAATATTTGGATAACACTGTCTTACCCTAAATTTATTGTGAGACAAGAAGTCTTACATATATTGGTTAGTTCTCATATATAACAAAATTTGTCAGTGTTTCATGTAAAAAAATAAAAGTATTACGAAATTAAGGATACAAATATATAAACTAACCACGAACTAATCCATTACTTTAAATATATGACCGTATAATCACACTATAGACTCTCTTGACCCTGGCCTGGACGCACAAAATCAGAGCTGATTAATAAACTAGGTCCATAGCAATAAATGTAAAGCTCGTTTAAGCCATACCAAACCAACTAGCAATATATATAAGCAGCTTCCATATCATCATTGTCAAAAGACCAAGACTTGAAGAGTGAAGACTCAAGAAGAAGAAGAAGACATGGAGAAATCAGAGAATGGTGGTAGAAATTATGGGGTTATGAATCCATGCCAGCTGCTAAAGCGAAGCTGAAGCGCCATGCTCAGGTTTCGAAAGCGGTGGCGGTGGAAGCGAGGAGAAGGGGAAGAGCACCGGAAGTGATCCCGGTACTAATGAAGCTATCCAGTAATGATCTGTAAATGTTGGTTTTTTCTTCATAATTGTGTTTGTGTGCATGCATTTTAAGTTCTACTGGTAATGAATTTTCCCCCCCTTTCATTTTTTGTTGTCGTTTTTAGATTCCTTCCAGTTAGTGTAACTTGCTGGTTTCTGGTCACTTACATATATGGACTGGTTTCATTAATTTGATAGCAATTACAAGATATTCATTCATCAATTGTAGTAATTATTATCAGAGTTTGAGAACTAGATGACCCCGTGAACTTGTTTAAAATGTTAAATACTCCCATGTATATTTATACAATTTACATCTTTTTCAGAGCATTTCAGGCAAAACATAACTTGAGAATTTAAAAGGGAATTTGTTATCAACTGAAATATACGACGGAGGAATGAAAGAAAATATTTCAAACGATCTGTAAGATTATCGTATCAATTAATAAAGGTTATTGCATCATTTTAATAATCTAAATATGCAGCTCTTATTGGCTGTATGTAAAAAGGTCAAACACAAAGTGCAACTTATGTTAGTGAAATGATATGATGTACAAAAAGTGCGTCCAATGTATAGATCGAATCCGGTGAAACAAATGGAGTGAAACCAATATACAAAGACTGTGTAATGGAGTGGGAGTGATGCAAAGAAACCAAAATATGTGAAATGGCCAAACAATACAAACAATGCAATCTACTGAATGGCCAGAAAGTGAAATGAAACCAAATCAAACATAAACAACAAAGCAATCTATACAAAGAGAGAACTTGGGGGGCAATGAGACTATGTGAGCTTCCGCCATATCGGAACTTTGGCCTGTAAGGACTTCACCCTGGGGAAAACAAAACCAGTCTTTGGAGGATTCCCATCAACAAGAGACGATTCATAGATGCTCTTGCATTCATTAATAACCTGATATACAGTAGCAGAAGCAAAGCGTATATTAATATTGCTAACCAAGAGTCATTAGGAAACAGAGTTTCTGTAATAACAAATTGAATTCCAACAAGCGTAAAATTTACTTACATCTTTCGCATCTTTGCGTGGGATACCTTCTCGCAGCCCCACAATTTTCTCGACAACTTCAGGCTGTAGTAAGGTTAAGTTAGCAGAATAGATGAGTTACTCTGATGTAATTTGACTTCAAACGGCAACACGAATTAAAAGGGCAAAGAACCCCCTAAAAAAACATATAAACAAATAGAGCATAGCTCACAGTTCACTTACAGGACAATCTGGGTGATGGTCAAGAATATTGGTATATACAAGCGTGAAGATATCAGGGCTCTCAGATGAAGCAAGCTCTCTCAAGTCACATAGTATTTTTATTGCCTTCTCAACTTTCTGCAAAACAGGGAATGGTTGCAATAGCCAGGTAGCAGTTAGAATTAATCGGAGAATGGTCAAATTCTACAAGCACAAGAAATCATATTTGACATCAAACCGCGGTTTAGGGTAACCAAGAATGTTAAGACTGTCAAAATGGAACTTTGATAACATGTACTCTAATCTTCCATAACGTTCAAAATAGACAAACAAAATTTCCTTAGTAGTAATTTCCTTGATACATTCACCAATTTTCCCATGGAGCCAGAGGGGAGCATACTAACATTTTTATCATTAGTAGGAAAGAGAACTCGAAACATAGTATCTAACAGGCAAAGCTAAACTTACAGAAACATTGATGTACTCCCGGAAAAAGTCCATTATCACCTCTTCATCTAGCCTCATCCTTTCAATTGTTTCTTCCTTGATATGATTTTTCTGCGATGCAGATCCAGCAGAGATCATCATGTTAAATAATTGATATACAACACAATTAATGAAAACAACTAAACAAAGAGTTCAAAATTTGGGCGCTGGAACCTGCATGAGAAGATGATCGACATAAACTACCACAGTTTCCTCCAGGCAAGCCTCAACAAATCTCCTGAATGATCTTTCCTCTATGTACCTAAACAGATTTTACGAAAGACAAATTAGGGACCAGAGAGACAATAGCTAGAATGAGAACTGAAAGTGGCTGAAAATTTTGATACAAATCACTAGGGTTGAGTGGATGAACCCTTACATCTTCACATCAGTAAAATAATCACCAAAGGTTGCAACTAGGTACTCGGTAACCTGTCCTTCCAACCAATCTGAAATTTCCACAGCAAAACGAGTTACAAATGCGACATCAGTCAAAACAATTTCATGGATGATCATTCATTACAATACATGGATGTCAAATAATGTGGCCCGTGTACAAGTAGTACAGTTCATCCATGCATCTACATGCAGGGATCTCCATTAGGTAGACCAAACCATCTTTAGGATGTTAAGAACACACACGTAACTTGCAATCATTTAAACCATGATTTTGCATGTAAGGTTTGGTAAAAGTCGCTAAAAAAAAGAGATGAGAGTAGATGAGCATACTGATACAACTATATTGCGAAGGCACACACATCAACTTATACAAGTTTAGTAGTTGGATAAACCCCAACTTCCTTTAGCACACTGGCAATGCAAACGTTTCATATTAAAGATATTGATACATATAATTTCCTCCACTGAAATGAAATTAAGGTGAGTTCCAGATCTATGGAAAGATAAATAATTCTGAAAGGAAACCAAAGAATAGAGAGTACATTGTCTTTAATGTCATTAAATGTAGCTACAGTACACAAACTCATGGACTGCTTCACGATGGCAGAGCATTATTAACAAAAGCTCTTTGCTTTCACCCAGAGCTATCAACCCAGAAAAAAGAAGAAAAGACCAAGAAAGTGGTTCCTCACATTACAGCATTTATCATACAGAAATGGTCAGTTCTCATGAGATTGAGTAGAGTGCTTCGTCGACTTACCTTTATGATACAGCTTCACAAGCAACTCCTGAACACCAGGATCTTCAAAAATCACACTTACAGTTATAAGAATAGCCTCCTGAAATTCAAGAGATGTTTTTACGGTGAAGTTCTAAGATCAATAATTTCTTGTTTAAGCAACCTGCTGTAAATGATAATATAGCAATAGTGGTACTCCACAGAGTGCTTAAGCCACAGTCACATATATTCCTGATATTTTCAGATACTATAGCCAAAAGCAAAATAATATTTCCTATCTGGAAATTAATACTGACATTACTTTTCACAGAACATTACTTTCCACTGACATACTTCCCATATGTGTAACAACTTTATTAGTTCTCCCATTTTCTTCTAGATTCATTTAATCTATATATGCCAGTATTTGAGCTCTATTCTCACTCTGTTTTTAAACTCTAACAAAAATTCTATAAAATCAAGGTTGATATCAAAGATCAGGCAGCTGGATAAAGCAGCCAACAGAATCAAATAAATATATTTTAGAAAGCCAAAGGTTATTAGAAAGCTTCTGCAAACTGATACACCAAGGTTGATATAAAAGACCACGAAGCTGGATATGGCATCCAATATATAGTAAAAAATAAACCTAATCCAAAAACCTATGGATTACTAGATAGCTTCTGTGGAAAGAAATTAGGACATCCAATGTACCTTTGCAACTTCGTGAAAACCTTTGCATGTATCCTCAAAATTAACCTGCAGAAGTCATTTAAGAGAGAGTCAATGTAGTACTTATTCATCATTTACTGCATGTAGAAGTAGATAGTACAAAAACCAAGCTTTTATTCTTTACAAGGGGTTGGCTCTACAGAGAGTGTCCAGTAATATAAAAAGAGGTTAAGGAAAACAATAGTGGAGATAACATCCACAGTAATAAACACTGCCAGGAAAATAGTGCACAAACATCTTCAACCTATACAGAAAAACAAGGCATGGATGGGAAAAATATCTAAGAATTCTCTTAAAGTAAATAGTGCTCACTACAACAATAATAACCAAGTCTTTATCAATTATGTGGGTCCTATTTTGTATCTTTTTTAATAATAATGGGCAACTCTGATTATTCATGCAGAAAAATATCACCAACATATGACACTAAATTGGAACAAACCAGACAAGACAACATATTAAGATATGTAACATACCCCCATCAAAAGATAGTTTGCATCAAATAGAGAAGGAAATTTTGAAGTCAAATAGGTGCATATAGATCCATTTGGACAATATGTGAATTATTCGATCATAATAATGAATTGAGAAGGTTACAGAAAATATGTTTCTATCTAGAAAAACCTGTTCAGAATAATTGGGCGGAAGAGCTTCCAGGGTGCTTGAACTTAGCTCCACGGCGAGTTCATGACAACGGAGGTTATTGTTGATCTGGCATTGAATAATAATTTTTGTGAGACAATATAACTACTTCCTGATAATAAAGATCCTTCAGGATTTACAAGGTTCACAAAATCATATACCATAGCACACAAAGGTTCTAGACCAATTTCAGAAGCAGGTTCTGCCAATCTCTGCCTCTCAGCTCCTTGAAAATCAATCATTATCTGGTGAGAAAGATACCAAAACAATAAAAAACTACATCATACGACATGCACACTTTGAAGATGATATGACAGTTTAAATTAAGAACGGGCAATAGATATAAAAACCGCTTTCACGCTTTCCATTTCAATTTTATATAAACTTCAAATTCTGTGTCAGCAATGGATATCACAGATAATAATTTGTAGCAGATAGAGAACAGAATGAATCAATTAGGAATATGATCGATAAAGGGAATTTAGATAAGAAACTGTTGCAATCTTTGACAGCTGAAATTCTTACAGATACAGATTTCAATTTGTGCCTAAAAATTAGCTAGAGAATGAATTCTCAGATGCAAACTAGAACAAATAATACAATAAAAGTAGGAACTTAAATAAGTAGACAGGCATCTAGACAATCAAAGTACAAGATTAGAACACATTTCTCAGCCAGAGAATCTTAATTTGCAAATTAGCTGCTTTACTACCATAGGAAGGGCTATATGGAGTTAACATCTCAAACATAGCAAGGTCTTTTGCAATGATATCAGTAGAAAAATATCACTTCAACACACCTGAATAATAGCCAAAGAAATTCGGTACAACATTAAATCAGTGCTATTATCTCGCACTGTTTGCACTTGTTCTCCAAGAATTCTAAATAAGTCAACAGCAGCAGGGGTGTACAGCCTTCCATCCTCGGCCTTCTTTGGTGCTTGTACCTTATCAGCCTCAAGTATATTCAAATACCATTTCTAGAACAAAGTAAAAGATTTGATATTTAGTGAATAGAGAGATACTAATGAGCACATAATGAAACACTTATGTTAGACAGATACTAATGAGCCATAAGTCATGTCTTTACCCTCGTTGTGGCTTGCATCCTTTCAACATATGCATTCATAAGTGGATCCATAGAGCCACTTTCAGAACAAACTTGAGCTAAGGATTCGTCCACACCTAGGCCAATTAAATTCTCCTGGTACTCAACTACCCAACCAGTTACCTGTACAGATGATAATGTAACCAAATTTAGTTAAATTACTGAACAGGCGAAATCTAACAAGACTAATAGTACAGTGTAAAGTCAGCCTACACCAGCCATGAGCCACCTGAACTGGAAGAAAATATTTCTCTCAGATGATTATAAGTTTATTTTTCCCAGAAAACATTTACATTCATAGCAAATTTAACCCAAGAGCAATTTAAGTGACAGACTTGCAATGCTATCTTTTGCTACTATCGCAATCCAATTACAATAAAAAGGATAAAAAAGAAATACAAATGCTTTTTTGGGATCTCGTATAAAGATATGTGAATTGTGAAGTGAAGACAATAAAGCTTATGATCCATGAAATATAATTATCACTACTATTAAATCTAGAATAAAAAAACACCAAATAGACTGCAAAGCACGTTATATACACAGCAATAAAATGCTATTTTTCCAAATCAGAGAGAAATTAAAGGAAATATGCAATAGGAAAAAAAATTAACAGCGTCCCGGGCCTTTGTTCATGAAAATAGTAGCTTTGTCAATAGAGAGTACAGGGATGTTACCTTTAAGATTTCTATATTTGACATATTATTAGCTTTGTCACTGAGCAATCTTAGCCACTGAATAAACCTCTCCGTATAAAGATTTACCATGAGCTGAAATATTTCATATCTGAAACCAATAATATTCAGCTTAGGGAATGTCAGAAAATCGGAAGGAAACTCAACAAAATGTACTGAAGATCAAAGCAAATAAACACCAGAAAAAACAAAGCTAAGTAGCTTAGGAGCAGAACCATTCAATAATCTCCAGAAATTTTACACGGTGTTCTTTGCCTAGTAACTAGGTAAATATCTAAAAACCTATCAACTTTGCCAAAATAAAAATAAAAATTGTACATGTATTCCTTCTTTAAAGATGTATATAAAAATATAAATCCAAAAATCTTTTCGAACGAAGAAGTTGCAGAGGTGAAACAACAACCAACCTTTTACCCCATCATGTTGGTCTGTAACATGGAAATTGAATCATATATCACCATGGTTTTCAAACAAACTTCTTTGCTTTTACATATATCTGACACATCTTTTTTTATGGTCCCCGAGCTATTTCCAGATCTTCCTATTCTCCTTCAATACTTTCTCTGTCCCACTACTTTGTTCATATTTTGAAAATGATTCCATCATATATATCCACTCTTTTAAATTACTTTTTGTTCTACCATTTCCTTTAATTCTCTCACTTTTCTTCTACACATGCACTTTCTTCTTTAAGTCCCCGTGTTTTTCAGTGCTAGGAACAACATTGCGGGACAAAGGAGGTATGAGTTAATACTCTTCTATCTTTTACCAATAGTATTTTGGTATCTGTTGATCTCCGGTGTAAACGTGCACACTCATCTTACATATTTCACTCGTTTTTTTCCATGAACTTGTAGTTTGTTTCTAATACAATCCTTACTTATATTATCTACACTCTATACATCCATCTCAATATTCTTGTGTCTCTAATACCATCATTTTCCTATTCAGTATTACTTTGTATGCGTAAAAACTAATAAACTTTGGTTAGGTGATATCAGGTCAAAATAAGCCCAAACATATTCCGTATTACACATATTACTGTGTAGCAAGTGCAGTTTGTTTAGAAACATATGTATCATCAAATTGGTGTAAAAGATTTTCAGTGTTTCTTGCTTAGATATTTTTATATTGTTTAGAGATACCATGATATTTTGAATTTCCACCATCAGATCACTGATGGATTGATGGTATATAAGACTTTAAGTATCACTCCATCCCTATGATTTTTTTTGCTCAAGTCACAACACACATACTCAGTAAAATCACATCTATAAAAATCAAATAAAAGTTCGAATGCTATCAAAGTTAAGATATATGGGAACAAATTCTAGAGTAATGTTGCTGATCCAGGTAATCAAAAAAACAGGTAGAAAAACACGTGAAAATACAATAATAGAGAAGTCAAATAAATCAATGAAAGACTAGGTAAACCTTGGAGGAAAGCATGGAGCCACATAGTCATAGATATCTGCAAGTTCTTCTCCCATCTGAAAGAACAAGGCAACCCAAGAAAGAAGATTAATGGTAAGTATGAGAAAATTAAGTCATAGCCAAGAAGTTGATGAGACAGTGTTTTTAAAAATATATTTCATTATATGAAGTGCAAATAGCAAGCTTACCATTTTTGCCTCCTCTATAGCTGTTGTTAGATCTTCCTGCATCAGGAAAGAAAAATTGGCATAAACTCCCTCTGTATTATGAATAACTCAGAAACACTTGAATTTGACAACTTATAAATGTATGAAAATTAACCTCTGCAAGCAGCTTATCAAAACGTGTTTCCACAGACTTTCTTATGGTCTCATAGCACTTATCTTTGTAGCCTTTTCCCTGCGCCTTCAATTTCTGCTGTGCTAGATTTATTGAAGAAGGCATAGAAGTTGCTAATTTCCTGAATACCAAAAGCACTCATTATAAAAACATATTCTGAGCAAGTCGGGAACAATATTTTATAAATGTATTGATTCCATAAATAATGCAGATAGAATAGCTAAGATAATCTGGACAAGATAGGATTGACAATACTTTGAATTTCTTCGAGGATTTGCAATTGATGCCATTGCACCACCACCTTCAGCCTCAGCTGCTTCTTCAGCAAGTTGTTCGTCCAAAATCTCTTGCATTTCAACAACCCTACGAGGGAAAGATCATATGAATTACGCATTTGAATGAACCAGAAATGTGGAGAAATAAATGAAGAACATGAATAAACATCTGAGTCTTGCCCCTCAATAGATATTCAGGACAGACGCGACAATTCTATTTCTCTTGGAACAATAGTTACAAAGATACAAATGAAAATAACGCATACCTCAAAGCACGTACAAGTGTTTGTGGGCTGCAGAAAGAGAAATAAAATTTATATGATGAGAAATTGACCATATGAAAGGACAAAGTGATCAAAACATGTAATTAAAATGTATCTTAGTGAAGCTGTGCACCAAACAATAAACAAACAAATAGGTAACTAAATCAGGGAAAAAACAGCAACACAATGCTGGTGGTCTATAGTTCCCTCTTTGTTCAAAAATAAGAGGTCCACGAATGATGCACAATTGCACACTAAAACAATAAGGTAGAGGGGGAAAAAGGGACTAGTTCATATTACATCTTGTGCCTGGCAACTCATAAACAAGTGCGTCATATACATCACTCTTTTGTTTTCCCTTTGGTGCAACGAAAGTCAGGAGTATCAGTTATAATGGATAGTATGCGATGTAGGATCGTTTTACGCATGAATTGAAGAACAATTGATACTAACAATTTAAAGGTCTGTTGCAAATTACTGGGATAAGATTATATGGGGCCCCAAACTAGGATCAGAACAATATAATTCAGAGAGCATCTACAATTTAACTAAGGTTATGTGCTTGTGCCAGGGGCAGAGAAGCAACCGAACAAGCCAATTCAAACTTATGCACTGAAGTCCGATTACCAAATTTATCTGCAACAGAGCACATCAATTTCTACGTCCATGTCTATGCACATATGCATTTAGATGGTTTTAAAATCGATTTGAATGAAATTAGGTACATAAACTGAAAACAGATAATCTATTTAAGCTCAAGTTAGAGCATGAATACCTGTCTTTAGCTAAGTGGAAGAAATTCTCAACATGACCCCATAGCGTCTTCTCAAATGTCTCCCATGTATGATCTACATCTTCAAAATATTCTCTGTAAAGCAGTAGATATAACAATTTTCATATCAAAAAGTCTAGTGTAGTAATGCTTGGGTAAAATGCAACAAAGACAAGAGAAAAGCACAGTCAAACTTCACAACCAAACTTCAGTAAAATCTGGATAGTCTATACCAAAGAAATCAAAAACTTTGATGGCTTAGTAGATGATTTGGTATAAAGTGAGAATAGTAACTCGTGATTAAACATGGAACCCAGAACCAACATGATCATCATAGTTATAGCAAAATTGAGGGATCCTGACCTTAGTCTACCAACTTCTTCTTTATGAGATCCTGCAGCTGCTAAAGCAAACCTTCTCTTTCCATCAAGAGCAGTTAATCTCTACAAA
This sequence comes from Galium porrigens var. tenue, assembly GCA_012274505.1. Classification (NCBI taxonomy): domain Eukaryota; kingdom Viridiplantae; phylum Streptophyta; class Magnoliopsida; order Gentianales; family Rubiaceae; genus Galium; species Galium porrigens. The sequence continues at coordinate 13,327 of JAAGWI010100962.1, forward strand.
GTGATAGGGGCATGTTAGTATAAAGTTACTAACTTGTCACATATCCAAATGAGAAAAAGGAAACATGACAAAAGTAGATCAACCTCATACGAGCTTATAATTTCCTTATCGTCACTTAGAGAATCCCTAGCTGCAGCGGCCTCAACAGAAATGGACATCATTCCCTCAACATCCTGCGAAAAACAGCCATGATTTAGATCAACAAAGCACCCTTTTCTGGGACGGAAGAAGTACCGAAAGAACTAAAGAAAGCTATTTTAAGATATATCTTAATAGATTAAAAACTAGCAGCTAACTGGTAGAGTCTTTACCTTTAGGGTTGTGGTTAAGTTGTTCCTCGCATTACTTAAGAGCTTAATCTGGTCATGGTTGTCTATAAGATTTTGGCATTCTTGACAATACCTGAACAAAAAGCAAGGCTATCAGATACGCCTACTTCATACACTGATAATACTATTATCAGCATCAACTTCTTGAAAACACTAAACATGAACACTCCATCATTGCCATACCTCTCAATAGATATGAAGTTCTCACGAAGTTGGTTTATAGTCTTTTCTGCTAAATTAAGTGCTTCTAGTCCAGCTCGCGCCTGCTCAACCTGCATTTCAGAAACCAAAGAAGAAAAAACACTTTATTAGGCAGTATGAAGACGGAAGGACCTGAAATGTTCTTGAACAACAAAGGACCAGCAAGACGCACCTGTTCGACCACCATTGTACTGAGTTGCGCGTCATTTGCCTGAATCAGAACATAACAGAAACTTATGATGAATGCGCAAATTAAAACTCCACACCTCAAGGAATTCATTTCCAATCTCGAACAAAACACACCCATACAGATCATGAAGTTCAATTCTCAATCAATTAAACATTTTTTCAACTCGCAGCCCCTTCTCACCCAATATAAACAGCGGATTCTATATTTTCCATTAACATCGCTAAATATAATGAGCTGAATAAAATTTGAGCTAGAAATTCACCTGCTGACGAGCAATGTAATCGGCCTTGATCGAAGAGATAGACTGTAAGAGCTCCGGCAACGGCAAGAGCTTCGCCACCTCCCTAACCGCCGCCTCTTTGGCCTCCACGCCGAGATCTTCGACCATCATCTTTCCCCCCTCGTTCTCTACAGCTCAGGCCACGCTGTGCTGAACTCTTCTCCGACCGTCGAAATGCATATACGCGAGAAAATCGCCGGAATCAAGTCGGAAAACCAAAAACAAGAACGCGCCGGAAACTGTCAAATTTTGGCGAACTTTGTATTCTTGTTGAGCAATTCAGAGCTGATATAACGGGACCCGTTAACGGAGTAGAAGAATATTGAACCAACCCGGTCCGAAGGGTGAAATTACACAACCATAAGATTTGGTAAAATTAGTAAGCTAGATTTTTTTTCCTTTTTTCTTTTTTTGATAGTAATATAAAATTTCCTAACATTTTGATAAAATAACAAAGAAAGATCAAACATGCTGAAAATTCTTAAATATGTGAAATTTCATATTAACTGAAATTTCAACGGAATGCTCAATATTTCATACATTTGTCCCACTTAAAAATGCTATTTTTGGGTCTAATTTGATTAATGACATGTGGATACATGACATAGGGATGTGATCATATAACATGTGGATACATGACATAGGGATGTGATCATGTAACATGTGGATACATGACATATGGATAGAATCGTTTTAACATGCATTTTTAAAATATAACGTTTCATACACAATAAATATATTAATTGTCACTCAATATTTTTTAAGTTAAATATCGAAAGTCAATGTCATTTGAATGGGATGGATAAGGATGGGGATAAGGATAAAGATTGGTCAATGATCCGTACTATAGTCTCACTTGTAATGTGTATGATAAGATTATTGTAGTTAAAATTATTGTAGTTTAGGGTGAAACGCACTTAAGATGGAAGCTCTTGTGATGGTGTGAATATTTAGATATCACTTTTGTATTTTCCAATTTATTTCTCTTTAGTAGTCACTATAATTTAGGGAGAAAAACATATTTGAAATATTCTTTAGTGTGCTTGACACAATTTTAGATGACTATGAGTTATGTGAAACCTGCAAAGAGTTTGCTACTTGAAGTCATGGTCGTCATGGAGATATAGACCAATTCTATCTCCATTTGAGTGAGACGTGATTTGCATAAATTTTGTATCAGTTACTCGATTTGGACAATGATATTGGGGTTGGACTCAAATCTTAC
>JAAGWI010101207.1:0-18510 GCA_012274505.1 Galium porrigens var. tenue
TCTACCAGTTCCGCCACGACCGCACGTGAAATTCCGTCAGATGAAACCTGACGGCTGGTAAGGCAGCGGCCCCTAGCAACGCGTTCCGGACAATGCAAGCCATTGCCGCACGCTTTTCCAAACCGCGCGAAATCCGCTAAGCGCGCCCTCCCATGCGCCTCTCCCCCGATCTTTCCGCCGAGATGCGCCGAATCCTGTCGCTCGCCTGGCCGGTGGCGCTGACCAGCCTCAACTGGACGATCCTGCACGTCACCGACGTGATCGTCGTCGGCTTCACCGGCACCGAGGAAGTAGCCGCGCTGGGGGCAAGCCGCGCGCTCACTTTCCCCGGCATCGTGATGGGGCTGGGCGCGCTTTCGGGCGTGCTCGTCCATGTCTCGCGCGCCGATGGCGCGAAGGACCTGCCGGGCACCGGCCGCGCGCTGCACCAGGGGATGCTGCTGGCGATCGCGCTGGGCGTGATCAGCGCGCTGCTGCTCTTCGCCTTCGCCGAGCCGATGCTGCGCGGGATCGGCGTGGCGGCGGAGATCACGCCGCTCGCCGCCGACGTCGTGCGGGTGATGGCGCTCGCCTATCCCTTCCAGCTGCTGATCGTCACCGCGAGCTTCTTCCTGGAAGGCGTGAGCCGGCCGCAGCGCGTGACCGTGGTCAACCTGTCGATCCTGCCGGTCAACGCACTGCTCGCCTGGGCGCTGTCGGCCGGGCATCTCGGGCTGCCGGCAATGGGCGCGACCGGCGCGGCGCTCGCTACTGCGATCGCATCGGCGATGGGCGCGGCAGGGATGATCGGCGCGGCCTGGACCCTGCCGCGGGCGAGACAGCGTGGCGTGCACGACCTGGCCGGCATCTTCAGCCGCGCCTCGCTGACGGGGGCGCTGGGCCTCGCCCTGTTCGGCCTGGTCCCCGCCATCGCCTCGGGCCTCGAGCTCGTCGGCTTCTCGATCCTGATCGCGCTCTCCACCGAGCTGGGCGAAGTCGCCACCCACGCCTTCCAGATCGTCTTCTCGATCCACAACGTCACCTTCTCGGTAGCGCTGGGCCTGGGGTCGGCGGCCGGCGTGCGCGCCGGGAACGCAGTGGGCGAGGGCGTGCCCCAGGCCGCCGCGCGCCGCGCCGCCATCGCCGCCGCGCTCGCAGCAGGCGCGACGGGCCTGCTCGCCGGCTTGCTGATCCTGGTTCCCCGCCCCTTTGTCGCGCTGTTCCCCGCGATACCCCAGGTGCACGATCTTGCGCTGGTAATGCTGCCCGTCTGGGCGCCCTTCATCCTGTTCGACGGGATACAGGTGGTATTCGTCTATGCCCTGCGCTCGCTGGGCGATCAGGTGGTGGCCGGGATCAACTCGGTGATCGCCTTCTTCCTCGTCACCGGCGGCGCGGGGCTGGCTTTCGTCCATCTCGCGGGCTGGGGCGCAACCGGCCTCGTCCTCGCCTCGGGCTTCGGCATGGTGGTGGCCGCGGCGCTGCACGGCACGCGGCTCTGGTGGGTCAGCCGCCGATTTCGGTAGCGAAGCTCAGCCGCACGGTGCTCGCGTTGCGCGGGGGATCGACCTGCGCCGAGTTGAAGTCGATCGCCTGTTTGGGGCCGATCTGGCGGACCTGCGGCGTCACGCGCCAGCTATAGACCAGCGCGCCCTGCGCATCGCGCAGCTCGATGCGGATGTCGGGCACGCGCTGCTTGTCCGAAGTGGGGTTGGCCACCTTGCCCGATATGATGACCAGCTCGCTGCCGTTGGTCTGGGTGCGCCGCTCGACGTTCCGATCGGTGAACAGCAGCGGCGTCTCGACTTCGCCGCCGATGCCGACACCGAACTGCGCGGCGAGCCCGGGCGCACCCGAATAGAGAATCGCGCCGGTGCCCAGCAGCATCGAGAAGCCCGCGACAAAGGCCGCGGCGGTCCAGCGCCGTGCCGGGTTGCGGCGCGGCTTGAACGGCGGCTGCGGCGCGAAGGGATCGTAATCCGGCGACGGCCCGCCGGCCGCAGCGCTGATCGAGGCATCGTCGAACACCCGCGGCGGCGCGGATGCCTCACGTTTCGGCGCCGAAGTGACCGGGCCGTCGGCCGTGGTGGCTCGCGTGGTCAGGTCGAGCGCGACAGGCGCCTGGAACCAGCTGTGCTTGCAGCTTGCGCAGCGCACGGTGCGGCCATCGGCGCCAATGGCGCTGTCGGGCACCAGATAGCGGGTACGGCACTGGCTGCATTCGAGGATCATTACGCGCGGCTCACGACACGGGCCCCTGTCGCCCCATTGTCACGATTCTAGACCCATCGATTCGCGCCCACAAGAGTCCCGTGCCCGAGTATCCCCAGCTTCTTGTGACCCGTCGGCGCCTGTGCGATGGCAGGTGCAGGGGAAGCGCCGGGAGCCCGATGGCCAGCATCGTTCAATTCGAGAATGTCGGCCTGCGCTATGGCTCGGGCGACGAGACTCTCTCGGACGTCAGCTTCTCGCTGAACACGGGCGCCTTCTATTTCCTCACCGGTCCCTCCGGCGCAGGCAAGACCTCGCTGCTCAAGCTCCTCTATCTCGCCCAGCGCCCGAGCCGCGGCACGGTGCGCCTGTTCGGCGAGGATGCGGGCGCCCTGCCCCGTGCCCGCCTGCCCGGCTTCCGCCGACGGATCGGCGTGGTGTTCCAGGATTTCCGCCTGGTTCCCCATCTCTCCGCCTATGACAATATCGCACTGCCCCTGCGCGTGGCGGGCGTGTCCGAAAGCGATATCGAGGCGCCGGTGCGCGAGATGCTCGCCTGGGTGGGATTGACCGATCGCGGCCGCGCCAGGCCACCGACGCTTTCCGGCGGGGAGCAGCAGCGCATCGCCATAGCCCGCGCCGTGATCGGCCGCCCCGAGCTGCTTGTCGCCGACGAGCCGACCGGGAACGTCGATCCGGACATGGCCGAGCGGCTGCTCCATCTGTTCGACAGCCTCAATCGCCTGGGCACCACGGTGGTCGTCGCAACGCACGACTTCCACCTGCTCAACCGCATTCCCAATGCACACATGATGCGGCTCGAAAAGGGCCGGCTCAACGATCCGACCGGCGCGCTGCGCAATCCGCCGGGGCGCGCATGAAGCTGAGCCTCAACCCGAATGCGCCCGATCGCCGCCTGCTCGACGAGAGCCGGCGCACCCGCGCCATGACCTGGATCATGGCGATCATGGTATTCCTCACCGTGCTCGCCGGCGCGCTGGGGCTCGGCATGTTCGCCGCCACCGCGCAGCTCGACCGCCAGCTCGCAGGCCGCCTCACCATCCAGATCGTCGAGCCCAATGCCGCGACGCGCGACGGCGAGGCGGCTGCGATCCGCACCGCAGTGGCCAGGATCCCGGGCGTGGTGCGCGCAGCCGAAGTCGATCGCCAGCGGCTCGCCGAGCTGCTCAGGCCCTGGCTGGGCGACACCGGGCTCGATCCCGATCTGCCGATGCCGGCCATGATCGACGTCGAGGTGCGCGGGAGCAATCTGGGCATTGTCGAGCGCACCGCCCGGGCCATCGCCCCCGGCGCCCGGATCGACCGGCATGCGCAATGGCTGTCGCCGGTGCGCAGCTTCATGACCACGATGAGCTGGCTGGCGGTGGGGCTGATGCTGCTTCTCGCCACCGCCACCGCCGCCGTGGTCCTGCTCGCCGCGCGTTCGGGGCTGGACACGCACCGCGACACCATCGATGTGCTGCACATGCTCGGCTCCACCGATGTCCAGATTGCCCGCCTGTTCCAGCGGCGGATCGCGTTCGACACGCTGCTGGGCGGCCTGCTCGGCACCGCGGCGGCGCTGGGGCTGGTCTGGTTCCTCCAGTCGCGCATGGCGCTGGTGGGCTCGGAGATGCTGAGCGGCGTGGCGCTGCAGCAGCGCGACTGGTTCCTGCTCCTGCTGCTGCCGCTGCTCTTTGCGCTGCTCGCCACCTTCGCGGCGCGGGGCACCGTGCTGCGCGCGCTGGGCCGAACGCTGTGATCCTGCGCCTCGTTGCCCTGGTGCTGATCGCCTGGCTGCTCGGCTTCGCAGCGTTCATGCTCTCGCTCGGCCATCCGCTGGAGAACCGCAAGACCGATGCGATCGTAGTGCTGACCGGCGGATCGAAGCGGATCGACCGCGGGCTCGAGGTGCTGCGCGCCGGCGATGCCCAGCGCATGCTCGTCAGCGGTGTCGATCCCGATGTGCGCCCCGGAGAATTCGCCGCGGAATACAAGATCGACCGCAAGCTGATGCGCTGCTGCGTCGACCTGGGCTGGCAGGCCGTCGACACCCGCTCCAATGCGGAAGAGACCGCCGAATGGGTGAAGGAGCACAAGTACAGGACCGTGCGCCTCGTCACGTCAGACTGGCACATGCCGCGTGCGCGGCTGGAACTCGCCCATGCTCTGAAGGGCGTGGAAGTGGTCGGCGATCCGGTGCGCAGCCAGCCGGGCTTCGCCATGCTCTTCCGCGAATATCACAAATATCTGGTGCGGCGGATCGCCCTCCTGCTGGGCGCGAACTGATGAACTTCCTCCGGACGCTGATCTTCTCGATCTTCTTCTATGGCCTGTCGCTGGTGCTGGTGCTGCTCGTGCCGCTGGTCGCGCTGCTCGGCGGCGACGCGCTGCGCACCTATGCGATGGCCTGGGTGGCGCTGATGACCTGGTCGGCGCGCTGGATCCTGGGCATCCGGGTGAAGATCGAAGGCGACATCCCCAAGGGGCCGGTGCTCTTCGCCGGCAGGCATGAATCGATCTTCGAAGCGCTGGAGCTGAGCCGGCTGCTGGGCTCGCCCGCCACGGTGATGAAGCGCGAGCTGGCACGCATCCCGCTCTGGGGCTGGGCGGCGCGGCGCTATGGCGTCATCATCGTCAACCGCACCGCCAATGCCACGGCACTGCGATCGATGATGAAGGACGCAAAGGCGGCGCTGGCGCAGGGTCGTTCCGTACTGATCTTCCCGGAGGGCACGCGCGTGAAGCCGGGCGAAGCGCCCGAGCTGCGCTCGGGCTTTGCCGGGCTCTATCGGATGCTCGACCTGCCGGTGGTGCCGATCGCGGTGCGCAGCGGCCATGTCTGGACCAAGCACGGCGTGAAGAAGCCGGGCGTGGTGACCTTCCGCTTCATGGGGCATATCCCGCCGGGCCTGCCGCGTGCAGAGGCCGAGGCGCGGGTTCATGCCGGGATCAACGCGCTGAACGGCTGAGCCCCGCCGCCGCGACTCGCGCCTTGCAATATGGGATTCTGACCGGCCGGGCTGGCCGCCCGCGCAAGAATGCTGCGAGATGCGGCGCATTTCCGGGAAAAATGGGAAAACAGGGCTTCCCCAGGGCCCCGCTTCCGGCACGAACCTGGCGAACTTGCGCGCGCCGCCCTCGTGCCGACGTAGCAAGCTCGTCAGTCGTGGCTGCGCCCGAAATCGGGGGCGGCATCGTCCTGCCCCTGCTCGATGATCGAGCGGCGGATCGTGCGGGTACGGCTGAACAGCTCGAACAGCTCGTCGCCCTTGCCCCAGCGGATCGCGCGCTGGAGCGCGGTCAGGTCCTCGGAGAAGCGCTGGAGCATGTCGAGCACCGCTTCCTTGTTCGCCAGGAACACGTCGCGCCACATGGTCGGGTCCGAGGCGGCGATGCGCGTGAAGTCGCGGAAGCCGCCGGCGGAGTATTTGATCACTTCGGACTGGGTGACTTCCTCCATGTCCGATGCAGTGCCCACGATCGTATAGGCGATCAGGTGCGGCAAATGGCTGGTCACCGCGAGCACGCGGTCATGATGGTCAGGCGCCATCGTCTCGACCTCGGCGCCCAGCCGCTTCCAGAATTCGCGCACCCGCTCGACCGCGAGCCCGTCCGTCCCCTCCACCGGCGTGACGATGCACCAGCGGCCGTGGAACAGCGAGGCGAAGCCGGCCTCGGGGCCGCTATTCTCGGTTCCCGCGACCGGATGGGCGGGGACGAAGACGGCACCCGGCAATGCCGCGCGCACTGCCTCGACCACGCTTTCCTTGCACGAGCCGACATCGCTGACGATCGCATCGGCGGGCAGGTCGGCGGCCAGGTCCGCCGCCGCCGCGCCCATCGCGCCGACGGGGACGCAGAGGATGACGAGATCGGCGTCGATCGCCGCGGTGCCGGCGGTATCGGCGATGTCGTCGCACAGGGCGAGGCGAACCGCGGTCTCGCGCACCGCCGGATCGGCGTCATGGCCGGTCACCCGCACGCTCGGCATGTGCTGCTTCACCGCGCGCGCGATCGACGAGCCGATCAGGCCCAGACCGATGATCGTCACCCGGGCGAAGGGCAGCATCAGGCCTCGCCCGCCAGCTTCCGCAGCGCCGCGATCACGCCGCGCGTCTCGTCCTCGGTGCCGATGGTGATGCGCAGGCCGTGCGGGAGCCCCTGCCCCGGCAGCCAGCGGACGATATAGCCGGCGTCCATCAGCCCCCTGTACGCCGCCTCGGCGGTGAGCTGGCCCTCGAACAGCACCAGCACGAAATTGGCCTGGCTCGGCACCGCGCGCAGGCCCTTGTTGCCCAGCTTGGCGATCTCGTCGGCGAACCAGCGGCGCCACTCGGCATTGTGCGCCTTGGTGTGCGCGACGAAATCGGTGTCGCCGAGCGCCGCGACTGCTGCCGCGGTGCCCGCGATGGTGATCGAGAAAGGCAGACGGATGCGGTGCATCGCCTCGATGATCGGCGCCGCGGCATAGCCCCAGCCGATCCGCTCGGCGGCGAGGCCGTACATCTTGGAGAAGGTGCGCGTCACCAGCACGTTGGGCGCGGTGCGGGCCAGTTCCATGCCGCCGTCATCGTCGTCGCCCTCGATATATTCGGCATAGGCGTGGTCGAGGACGAGCAGGACATGGCCCGGCAGGCCGGCATGGAGGCGCAGGATCTCGTTGCGCGGCGCATAGGTGCCGGTGGGATTGTTGGGATTGGCCACGAAGACGATCCTGGTCTTCTCGGTCACCGAGGCCAGGATCGCGTCGACATCGGTCGCATAGTCCTTGTCCGGCGCCACCACCGGCGTCGCGCCGACCCGGCGGGTGGCGATCGGGTACACGGTGAAGCCGTAATGGACGTAGATGATCTCGTCGCCCGGGCCGGCAAAGGCGCCGGCGGCGAGATGGAGCACTTCGTCCGAGCCGTTGCCATAGATGATCCGCCCAGGATCGAGGCCGTATCTGGCGGCGATCGTCTCGCGGAGTTCGACCGCGCTGGCGTCGGGATAGCGCTCGAGGCTGGTCGCGGCGGTGAGGAACGCCTCGCGCGCCCTGGGCGAAGTGCCGAGCGGATTCTCGTTGGACGAGAGCTTCGACACCTTGCGGCCGTCATCGGTGGTGGAACGCCCCGGTACATAGGGGGCGATTTCCATGATCCAGGGCTTGGGCCGAGGGCTATCGGAGTGTGCGGTCATGGCCGCGCGGCTTGGCGGAATGGTTACCGGATGGCAAGGGTCAGGCTCTAGGGCTTCATGGTTAAAGGGAGCCGGGGAGGGGCAATGCGGGGGAACGGCATCGTCTGGCGCGCACTGGAAGCGGCGCGGCGACGCAATCTGGAAGCGGCCGGCGAGCCGGTGCCGGTCAAGGGCGCGAGCGGCGCGACGCGGCGCGCGGTGCTGCGGGCGATCACCGCGGCCGGCATGGCCGGCGCCCTGCCTCGTCCGGCCGCGGCGCAGCCCGCCGGACGCGTGGCGATCATCGGCGGCGGCATTGCCGGCCTGAGCGCGCTTCACCATCTGCGCCGGGCAGGCGTCGATGCCCATCTCTACGAAGGCCGTGCCCGCACCGGCGGGCGGATGTACACGCACAGGGCAGGCGACTGGACGTTCGAGGCCGGCGGCCAGCTGGTCAACACCGACCATTACGACATGCACGCGCTGCTCAAGCGCTTCGGCGTGGCGCTGATCGACCGCAAGAACGCGCCGCACGATACGCTGATCCTGGCGAATGGCCGGCTCGTCACCGACGCAGAGCTGGCCACCGCGCTGCGCCCGATCGCCGCGCAGATCGCCAGCGACGCCGACCGGCTCGACCGGGACCATGCCCGTGTCGCGCCCGACCTCGATCGCCTGTCGATCCACGACTATCTCGAAAGCCACGCCGCGCGGATTGGCGAGCCCTGGGTCCGCCAGCTGCTGGAGGCGACCAGCCGCACCGAATATGGCGTCGAGCCGAAGCGCGCCTCGGCCATCGAGCTGATCTTCAACTTGCCGACGGTGGACGGCCGGCGCGCCGAAGTGCTGGGCGGCGCCGACGAACGCTATGTGATCGAGGGCGGCAGTTCGGCACTGATCGAGGCGATGACCGCATTCCATGCCGACCGGATCACCACCGGCAAGCGCCTGCACCGCGTCGAGCCGGGACTGAAGCTTCATTTCCTCGACGGTTCGATCGCGCATGCCGACACGCTGATCGTCGCGGTGCCCGGGCCGCTCACGCGCCAGATCGATTTCCGGGTGCCCCTTCCCGCCGCGTGGCGCGCCTTCATCGGCGAGATGGAGCTGGGCTTCAACGAAAAGGTCCAGTCGGGCACCGACGCGACGCCGTGGCGCCATCCGATGGGCGTGGGCGGCGAGCTGTGGCAGACCGACCCGCAGGCCGGCTGGGCGCTGGGCTGGGACGGCAGCGTCCACCGCAAGGACGGGCTCTCGCCGGTGTGGACCTGGTTCCTGGGCGGCGACGAAGTGCGCCGCGCCGAAGCCGAAACGCCTTCGGCGCTGGCGGCACGCTTCGCCGCCAGCGCCGCCCCCGCCATCCCCGGGTTGATCGAGGCGGCCACCGGCCCCTTTACCCGCACCAACTGGCATGCCCAGGCACTCACGCTCGGCGCCTATTGCAACTATGCCCCGGGCCAGCTCACGCGGTTCTCGAACCTGCTGTGCGTGGAGGGCAAGGGCGGCAACCAGGTGCCGCATGCGGGGCGCATCTGGTTCGCGGGCGAACATCTCTCGGACGCCTTTCCGGGGTATATGAACGGCGCCGCGCAGACCGGGCGGATGGCCGCCGCCGCCATCCTCGGCAGCCCCATCGATGCCAAGGCCGCTTGAACCGCAGCGCGCAGCCTCCTAACGACCGCGGGATGTCCGAAGATCCGCGTTACGGCACTGGCCGCTCGGTGACGCTGCCGGGGCCGCTGCGCCTCGATGGCGGCGGACTGCTGTCGCCGCTCGACATCGGCTACGAGACCTATGGCACCCTCGCGCCCGATGGCGGCAACGCGATCCTGGTCTGTCACGCGCTGACCGGCGACCAGCATGTCGCTTCCGAACACCCGCGCACCGGCAAGCCCGGCTGGTGGATGCGCATGGTGGGACCGGGCAAGCCGATCGACACCGACCGCTATTTCGTCGTCTGCTCGAATGTGCTCGGCAGCTGCCTGGGCAGTTCGGGCCCGGCGACGGTCAATCCCGCTACCGGCAAGCCCTGGGGGATGGGCTTCCCGGTGATCACCATCCGCGACATGGTCCGCGCCCAGGCGATGCTGCTCGATCACCTGGGCGTGGGAAAGCTGTTCGCCGTGGTCGGCGGCTCGATGGGCGGCATGCAGGCGCTGAGCTGGGCGGCGACCTTTCCGGAGCGCGTCGCCTCGGCCGTGGTCATCGCCAGTGCGGCGCGGCACTCCGCACAGAACATCGCGTTCCACGAAGTCGGCCGCCAGGCGGTGATGGCCGATCCCAAATGGCGCGGCGGCGACTATTATGGCGACAATGATCCTCCCGCCGCCGGGCTGGCGGTGGCGCGGATGGCGGCGCACATCACTTATCTCTCCGAAGCCGGGCTCACTGCCAAGTTCGGGCGCAAGCTGCAGAGCCGCCCAGAGAAACCGGACGGCGCCAAGACCTTCGGCTTCGATGCCGATTTCCAGGTCGAAAGCTATCTGCGCCACCAGGGCCTGGCATTCGTCGACCGGTTCGACGCCAATTCCTATCTCTACATCACGCGCGCGCTCGACTATTTCGACCTGGCCGAGGAGCATGGCGGGCTGCTCGCCGATGCCTTCAGGGGCAATGGCACGCGTTTCTGCGTGGTGAGCTTCGACACCGACTGGCTCTATCCGACGAGCGAATCGCGCACCATCGTCCATGCGCTCAACGCCGCGGGCGCGCGGGCGAGCTTCGTCGAGTTGAAATCGCCGTTCGGCCACGACGCCTTCCTGCTCGACAGTCCGGAGCTCGACCGCGTGGTGCGCGGCTTTCTGGAAGCGGGGGCAGCATGAGCGACTATCGCATCTCGTTCGACAAGGCCGAGCTCGACCTCGACCTGATCCATGCATTCCTGAGCGGTTCCTATTGGGCCAAGGGCATCCCGCGCCACATCGTCGAGAACGCGATCCGCCATTCCTTCTGCGCCGCAGCCTTCGCCAAGGACGAGGCGGGCCAGGACGAGCAGGTCGGCTTTGCCCGGGTCATCACGGATCATGCCACCTTCGCCTATCTGGCCGATGTCTTCGTGCTGCCGGCGCACCGCGGCAAGGGCGTCGCCATGCAGATGCTCGAGGCGGTGCAGGCACATCCCGAGCTTGCGGGCCTGCGCCGCTGGCTGCTGTTCACGCGCGACATGCAGCCGCTCTACGCCAAGCTCGGCTGGACCCAGATCCCGCATCCCGAACGCTGCATGGAGCGGCACGAGGTGGACCTCTACACGCGATGACGATGGTCAGCGGCTCCCAGATTCCGACCCCGGCAGCGCTGCGCCCGGACCTCGCGATCATCGCGGGCAATGTCGAGCGCGGCAGCAAGGTGCTCGACATCGGCTGTGGCGACGGAGCGCTGATGGCGGCGCTGCGCGACACGCGCCAGGTCGATGCCCGCGGGCTGGAACTCGACGCGGGCGACGTGGCGGCGGCGGTGAGCCGCGGGCTCTCGGTGGTGCAGGGCGACGCGGATACCGACCTGGCCGATTATCCCGACGACAGCTTCGACTATGCCATCCTCAGCCAGACGCTGCAGACCACCCGCCACCCGGACATGGTGCTGGAGAACCTGCTGCGCATCGGCAAGCGCGCCTTCGTCTCCTTCCCCAATTTCGCCCATTGGCGCGTGCGCGCCTCGCTGCTGTTCGGCGGGCGGATGCCGGTGACGCGGCTGCTGCCGGTCGAATGGTATGCCACGCCCAACATCCATCACGTGACCGTCGACGATTTCCGCGCATTCGTGCACGGCCGCGGGATCGCATTGGAAGGCAGCTGGTTCCTCTCGGGCGACCAGCGCACGGGATCGGCGATGGCCAATCTGTTCGCCGAACATGCGGTGTTCCTGCTGAGGAGGTGATGCGATGCGGACGGTGAAGCGGGTGCATCCGGCCTTTCGCGACGACATCGGCGACCTGATCACGCGACGGCCGGTGCCGGGCCCGGCGATCGGGCATGTCGGCGCCTTCCTGTTCCTCAATCATCACGGCCCGCAGACCTATCCGCCGGACAATCGCGGCCTGCCCTTTGGCCCGCACCCGCATCGTGGCTTCGAGACGGTGACGTTCATCCTGGCAGGCGAGCTGGCGCATACCGACAGCGCCGGCCATGCCAGCGTCATTCGGGCCGGCGGCATCCAGTGGATGACCGCGGGCAGCGGCATCGTCCATGCCGAAGTCTCGCCGAGCGGCTTCAAGCGCGCCGGCGGACCAATGGAGATCCTCCAGCTCTGGGTAAATCTGCCCGCCCGGCTCAAGATGACTGCGCCGCGCTATATCGGCGCCCAGGCCGAGGCGATTCCGGCGATCGCTGCGGGCGGCGCCACCGTCCATCTGGTCGCCGGCAGGTTCGGCGGGGCCGAGGGCGTGGTCGCTTCGCTGACCGGCGTCTTCCTGACCTGGGTCGAGATCGCGACCGGCGGCAGCGTGACGTTCGACCGTCTCGAGGGGCGCGACGTGTTCCTCTATGGCGTGCGGGGAGCGTTCCACGTGGAAGAGACGCGTGTCGAGCACTTCCATCTCGCCGAGCTGACCCCGGGCGATGCAGTGACCATCACCGCTTCCGAGCCGGCGCTGCTCCTGTTCGGCCATGCCGCGCCGATCGACGAGCCGATCGTGGCGCACGGGCCTTTCGTGATGAACAGCGAAGCCGAGATCCGCCAGGCTTTCGCCGATTACCAGGCGGGCAGGTTCGGCGTCGCCGAGATCGTCGAAGCCTGAACTTCCGGACCTTAGCGCTTCACGCCCCAGTTGACGGTGACGTTGGTGACCGCAGTGCCCGATTCGGCCATCACGCGCAGCGTGCGCCGGTCGCCCTCCACCGCGCTGAACGACTTGCCGTCCTCGACTCCGAGCGACATTCCGGAGGCGAGCGCCCGCTGCTTCGACCAGGCCAGGATCGTCGAGGGCGAAGCGAAATCGGTGTAGATCACCGTGCCGCTGCGCTTCCCCGTCACTGCGACTTCGCCACTGGTGCAGCTGATGATCTTTGCTTCCTTGTAGACCGGCACGAAATCGGGCTTGTCGTTGCAGGTGCCGGCGGCGACCTTGGCGGGCACGCCCTTCGAGGTCGCCTCGATCACATTCTGCGCGGCGGGATCGTTGTTCGTCTTGGGGCCGCCACAGGCCGCCGCCAGCAAGGCCAATCCAGTCACCGCGCCACGCATGGAGATCCTTTCGCAGTTCAGAACGGAACGTCGTCGTCCAGATCGTCCGGGAAGCCGCCGCCGCCGCCGCCGCCGCCGCCACCGCCCAAACGCTGGCCGCCGCTGTTGAAATTGCCGCCGCCGCGACTGGAGGACTGACCGGCAAACTCGTCGCCGCCGCCCGAGTTCCAATCGTCACCGCCCGAGGAACGGCGGCCACCACCACCGCCGCCGCCGGAGGCGCCGTCGAGCATGGTGAGCACCGAGTTGAAGCCCTGGAGCACGATCTCGGTCGAATAGCGGTCCTGGCCGTTCTGGTCCTGCCATTTGCGGGTGGTCAGCGCGCCTTCGATATAGACCTTGCTGCCCTTGCGCAGATAGCGCTCGGCGACATTCGCCAGGCCTTCGTTGAAGACCTTGACCGTGTGCCACTCGGTCTTTTCCTTGCGCTCGCCCGAGTTGCGATCCTTCCAGCTTTCCGAGGTGGCGATGCGCAGCTCGACCACCTTGCCGCCATTCTGGAAGCTGCGGCTCTCCGGATCGCGCCCGAGATTGCCCACCAGGATCACTTTGTTGACGCTGCCCGCCATGGAAACTCCGCTTCGAAAATCGTATCGGCGGCAATGCGTGCTGCACTCCGCCCGTGAACGAATGGGGTACTATCCTTGGCCGAGATCATCAACCTGAACCGGGCGCGGAAAGCCAAGGCACGTGTGGACAAGTCCGCCCGCGCCGACGAAAATCGCGCGCGCTTCGGCCGGACCAAGGCCGAGAAGCAGGCCGATGCCGCCGAAAAGGCGCGGATCGCCAGGACATTGGACGACGCCCGACGCGACTGACCCGGCCATTCCGCCTCTCCTCCAGGGGGAGAGGACAACGGACGAAGTCCTGCATTGCAAGGCCGGCGATGCCCGACGGGGACGGCCATGGGAAATTCGCGTACCGCGCCTAGAGCCCCAGCGCCACCGCGCTCCAATAGGTGAGCCCGGCCGCGACATAGGCGAGCGTGAAGAGATAGCCGATCATGAACATCGGCCATTTCCAGCCATTGGTCTCGCGCCGCGTCACCGCGATCGTCGAGATGCACTGGGGGGCGAAGACGAACCACATCAGGAAGGCGAGCGCGGTCGGCAGGCTCCAGCGCTTGCGCAGATTCTCGGTGATCGTCGCCTCACCCTTGGCATCCTCGGGATTGTCGACGGCATAGACGGTGCCGATCGCCGCCACCGCCGCCTCGCGCGCGGCCATCGCCGGAAGCAGCGCCAGCGAAATGTCGTGGTTGAAGCCGATCGGCTTCACCACCATTTCGATCCCGCTCGCGATGCGGCCGGCGATGGAATATTCGCTCTGCTTCACGCCCGCCGGCGCCTGGGGGAAAGTGGCGAGCACCCACAGGATCGCCACCGTGGCGGCGATGGTGGTGCCGGCCCGCTTCAGGAAGATCTCCGCGCGCTGCCACAGGCCGAGCGCGATGTCGCGCAGGCGGGGCAGCTGATATTTGGGCATCTCCATCATGAAACCCGAAGTCGCGCCCTTGGTCACCGTGCGGCGGAGCAGCAGCGCCGCGCAGAAGGCCCCGGCGATGCCAAGGATGTAGAGCCCGAACAGCACCAGTCCCTGCAGCCCGATGCCGGGGAGCACGGCACGATCGGGAATCAGCGCACCGATGATGATCGCATAAACCGGCAGGCGCGCCGAGCAGGTCATCAGCGGCGCGATCAGGATGGTGGTGAGCCGATCCTTGTCGTCGGCGATGGTGCGCGTCGCCATGATGCCTGGCACGGCGCAGGCGAAGCTGGAGAGCAGCGGGATGAAGGCCCGGCCGGAAAGGCCGACGCCGGCCATCACCCGGTCCATCAGCATCGCCGCGCGCACCATGTAGCCGGTCGCCTCCAGCACCAGGATGAAGGCGAACAGGATCAGGATCTGCGGCAGGAAGACCACGACCGCGCCGACGCCGGCAATCAGGCCCTGGACCAGGAAGTCGCGCAGGAAACCATCGGGCAGCGCGCCGGCGACGGCGCTCTCGATCCATGCCATGCCCGCCTCGATCCAGCCCATCGGCGCCTCGGCCCAGGCGAAGACCGACTGGAACATGACGAACATCAGCGCGAGCAGGATGATCGGGCCGGCGACCGGGTGGAGCACGACGGCGTCGATCCGGTGCGTCCAGCGGCGCGCCGCCGTCTCCGAGACGGTGACCGCCGCGGCGATCTGGCGGGCGCGGCGCTGGAGGAGAACGATGTCGTGCTGGACGCCGGCGCCCTCGCGCAGCCTGTGGCTGCCCCTGACCGCCTCGCCCAGCCGCTCCTTGAGCATGTCGATCCCGCGCTTGCGCACCGCGACGGTGGCGACCACGGGCACGCCGAGCTCGCGCTCCAGCGCCTCGGCATCGAGGATCAGGCCGTCGCGCTCGGCCATGTCGACCATGTTGAGCGCGACCACCATCGGCAGGCCCAGCGCGGCCAGCTGGAGCGTGAAGCGCAGGTGATTGTCGAGATTGGTGGCATCGACCACCACGATGATCGCATCGGGCAGCTTCTCGCCTGCCTGCTTGCCGAACAGCACGTCGCGCGTCACCGCCTCATCGGGCGAGGAGGGGTCGAGGCTGTAGGTGCCCGGCAGATCGAGCAGCTCGACCGGGCGGCCATCGGGCAGCGACAGCCGGCCGGCATGACGCTCGACGGTGACGCCCGGATAATTGCCGACCTTCTGCCGCGCGCCGGTCAGCGCGTTGAACAGGGCGCTCTTGCCGGCATTGGGATTGCCGACGAGCGCAACCAGCGGCGCCGCGTTCATGGCCGCGGGCTGACATGTATCGCCGAAGCGACGTGACGCCGCAGCGCCACGATCATCCGGCCGATGCGGCAGGCGATCGGCCCACCTCCAAGCAGGCCCGACTTGTGGAGCAGCTCCACCTCGACGCCCTCGTCCAGCCCCAGCTCGCGCAGGCGCCGGCCCTCGGGCTCGCTCAGCTTGCTCCAGTCGATCGTGGCGACGGCAGCGGGCTTGTGGCGGGGCAGGCTGGCGAGCGGTACGGGCACAGGAATCGCAGCGGGGGCATTCATGCTGCGAGTCATTATCAATTGCGGAAGGCTGGCGCCAGTGGGATATGTCCCGCCCTTCCCCTCTCCGCCATTCCGGCCCTGTGCCGGACAGGAAGTTCACGGGCATCGGGCACGGCGCGATACTCCCCGGAACCGGGGGATGGTCGGTGATTGCGAGCGTCCGCGCTCAGACCGCGGGGTAGCGCAGCCGGCCGACGAAGCGGGAGAGGCTGAAGCGATGCTCGGGCGGCGTCAGCCACTTCGCCTTGGCGCGCTCGAACTGCATGATGTTCTCGATCCGGCGGGCGAGAAAGGCGCGCGTATCGGCATGGCCTTCGCTCTCGTCGTCGAGGAACACCGCGATCGTCGCGGCATAGACGGCGCCGAGCGTCATGCGCTTGGAATAATGGTTGTAGTCGGTCGCCGTGTCGCCGGCGGCGCGCCACATCGCGTCCGCGGCGCGCCAGCCGAGCCTGGCCCCCCGCGCCGCGTTCTGCGGCATGGCGAGAATGGCAAGCGCGCGGCGCAGTGCCTCGCGGTGCGGGGCGGCAAGCTCGAGCCGCGCCTCGACCAGCGCCGTGATGCGCGCGCGGATCTTCATGCCGCCAAGCTGCTGCGGCGTGAAGCGGGCGAGCATCGCGGCATCGATCGCGGCGAACCAGGCATCGATCATCGCCACGGGCCCGTCGGTGAAGGCGAGGCGGGCGACGTCGCGATCGACACCGAGGCCGTCGGCCGCCGCATCGAGCGCGCGGTTGTTCCAGCCGTCGAACGCCGCATTGGCCGCCACTTCCGGCGCGAGCGCGGCGCGCAGTTCGTCGAGAGTCGCGTCCTTCAGGTCCATCATGCCGGTTTAGCCCCCTCAGCTTCCGGCGCAACCCGCGCGCCGCCGCCGCGCACCAGCACCAGCGCGATCGCGACCAGCACCGCGCCGATGAAATCGGCGAGGCCGAGCCGCTCGCCATAGACGATCCAGCCCACCGCGCCCGCGACGATCGGCTGCGTGAGCAGGGCGATGCCGACGACGAGGGGCGAGAGATGGCCGATCGCATAGATCATCAGCCCCTGCCCGATCACCTGGCTCGCCAGGGCCAGGCCGATCAGGATACCCCAATGTTCCGGCCAGAATTTCTCGCCGAACAACAGCGCCGCGAGCAGGAGGGGGAGCAGACTGGCGAGCGTGGAGAGCGCGAGCGCGGGGAGCGGCGCCATCGCTTCGCGCACCTTGCTCATCAGCACGAAATAGACGGTGTAGAGCGTGCCCGCGAGCAGGCACAGCAAGTCGCCGACCAGGTGCTCGGGCGAAAGCTGGTAGGAGCGGCCGAGCAGCAGCCCGGCCCCGGCCGCCGCGAGCGCCAGCGCGATTCCCTGGGTCTGCGTCGGCCACATGCGCGCGACGAGGAAGCCGTAGATCGGGTACATCAGCGTTGCCGAGTTGCCGAACAGCGTCGCATTGGCCAGCGTGGTCTGGAGGATGCCGACATGCCAACTCGCCAGGTCCGCGGCAAAGGCGATGCCGCCGAGCGCGATCGGCAGCCACAGCCCGCGCGCCGGCGCGAAGGGACGTCTCTGCCCGGCAAAGGCCAGCGCGACCAGGATCGGCGCGGCAAGCGCGATCCGCCAGAAACCTGCCGCCACCGGCCCGACATCGGCCAGCCGCACGAACCACGGCCCGAAGGCAAGCGCGACGTTGCCGGTGAGCAGCGCCGCAATCGGCAACGCAGAGCCGATCTGCGGTGCGGTAGCTTTTCTTGGGGACCCGGGCCGATGCATGCGCCCCCTTAGCCACCTATTTGGCCGCCGTCACAGTCGTTAGGAGTTCGCGACGATGCCGAGCCTGTTCGATCCAATCCAGCTGGGCGCGATCCCCGCGCCGAACCGCATGCTGATGGCCCCGCTGACGCGCGGTCGCGCAACGCGCGCGCACGTGCCGACGCCGATCATGGCCGAATATTATGCGCAGCGGGCAAGCGCCGGGCTGATCATCTCCGAGGCCACCGGCATCAGCCGGCAGGGCCTGGGCTGGGCCTATGCGCCCGGCCTGTGGAGCGACGCGCAGACCGACGCCTGGAAGCCGATCGTGGAAGCGGTGCACCAGGCCGGCGGGCGCATCGTCGCGCAACTCTGGCACATGGGCCGGCTGGTCCATTCCGATTTCCTGGACGGTGCGCAGCCCGTCTCGGCTTCCGCCACCACTGCGCCGGGCACCGTCCGCACCTATCCGGCGGAGGAGAGCGGCGAGATCAAGCGCCCCTATGGCGCGGCGCGAGTGCTGCACACCGACGAGATCCCCGGCATCCTGGACGACTATGCCATCGCCGCCCGCAATGCGATCCGCGCAGGCTTTGACGGCGTGCAGATCCACGCCGCGAACGGCTATCTGATCGACCAGTTCCTGCGCGACAATGCCAACTTCCGCGACGACGATTATGGCGGCTCGGTGGCCAACCGGGTGCGGCTGCTGCGCGAAGTGACGCAGCGGGTGGTCGACACGGTCGGCGGTGACCGCACCGCCGTGCGGCTTTCCCCCAACGGCGAAGTGCAGGGTGTCAACGACAGCAGCCCGCATGCGCTGTTCGAGGCGGCGGCGGCGACGCTCGACGAGATCGGCATCGCCTTTCTCGAGATGCGCGAGCCGCGCCCGGGCGGCACCCGCGGGTTGCCCGATCATCCGCCGGTGCATCCGGTGATGCGCAAGGTGTTCAAGCGCCCGCTCGTGCTCAATGCGGACTATCGCTTCGACGACGCCCAGGCCGCGCTGGATGCGGGCGAGGCCGATGCGATCGCCTATGGCCGCACCTTCCTAGCCAATCCGGACCTGCCACGGCGGCTGCGCGAGGGACTGCCGCTCAATCCGCAGCGCGAGGACCTGTTCTATATCGGCGGGGCCGAGGGCTATACCGACTATCCGGCGGCGGCCTAGGCAGTGAACCCAAACAAGTATCTGATGTTC
>JAAGWI010101305.1:0-13354 GCA_012274505.1 Galium porrigens var. tenue
TTTAATTTGCACCCATAATTTCTGAAACTAGTAGAAAGTCTTTATACCCTTGCATGCTAAATAAGACGGTCCAAACCAAAACTTTGTCCTTGTACATATATGGCAATTATTAATACAGTATTTTAATCTTTACTGAATAAAATCATAAATGGAGTTAACGCACGATTATTTAGCTAGATGAGGTCATTTACAAAATCTTACACCGACAAAATTTGCTAATTAGATTATGTGCATATAATTAATAAAACGAAATGGGTGAGTATTTTCAGAGTTATTCCCCCTGAATTCAGTTCGAAATATTGAATGCTAATATAAATACAGTTTGATATATTTTTCAGATATATTTTGAAGACCAAAAATAAAATATTTATTTATTATTAACATAGACAGACCTGTACATATGAAACGATAGTTTGTTGTGGACACCTGCATGGCATAAATTGCTTGCGCCACAAGTCAGGCACCGCGTTATTCTTGTTGCTTGTACCAGAATTCTGCTTTATCTTGCTTTATTAATTCAATCACCGTCAATTTGTGATGGAATCTGCATAATTCAATTACATGAACGAACGAAGTATTTTGCAAATTATTTTCTGATTCAATTAAAAGTTAAACCATATAAAAGATGGGGATGTGTATTGACTTCCCCAAACCTTATAAAAATCAAGCAATCGAAAACCAAAATAGGCCCTAAGGTTCAGTATGATTACAAAACGATCCAAATACTCTGTCAATTTCCTCAAGAGTAGTAAAAATACAATTATCTGTTTTATTAAAAGTGGCAAGTTTAAATATGTCAAGGATTATAATTTTATCAACCCATGCTACGATAATTATTTTTGTCTGAATTGAATTGAAGTTAATCAGACTATATAAAACTGTATAGAAGATGCAAATAATTCAATTTCACAAATCAAAATTAAGTGTTTTGAATTGTACTAAGGTCCTGTCCAGTTCATTTTAGTTTCAGCTACTTTTTGAACTACTTTCAGCCAACATAAACTATTCTCATCTGAAGTTTCAGCTGAACTGCACATGCCTTAAATTGAAATACAGGTTAGTTTGAAAAGTTTAGAAACTGCTTTTGAAACTATTCAACCATTCCTCATTATTTTTATACTTGTATCTAAAATTAGATGGAGTAATAATTTGTCAATTAAATATTGTCATTCATTTGGGACAAAGTGTGTTAGCCAAGGAATAATTTCTTCACAAGGCACAAAAAATATGGTTATGTGGCTATCATGCATCTTGTACTTTTGTCCCGTCTAATTTGTCGGTTTTTCATGACTAGTAACTTTCAATGCATATAGCAATAGGCTATTATCAATTTATCATCTTCCTAATTTCATTGGATTGGTGACTTTCCTCTGATTGCTTTATTCCAAGCTTTGCCAGCTGGGCAAACTTTCATGGATATTTCAAATTTAATTATTTGCCTGCATATTATTGCTGCTTCAAAAATACCATCTACATTTAATTCGCGTTCTGAAATATTTCCATCTTTTCTTTTACATTTTTTACAAAAACAAATGTTGAAGTACTGATCAATTTTTCTAATTCGTTTACACGTGAATTGCGTGTGATTTACACTTTCAATTGTTACGGTCAAATTTTCATTTCACGTTACTAGAAAACCTTCAAACTTTGACTAACTCCGCTTTTACAAAATCAGCTAGCGAGTGTGTATGCTTCAATTGTCCTAATTCATTTACACATCTTATGTTATTCTCGCTTGATATCAATTTTTGTCTCATTTTAAAAGTAATATTTGATGAGAGTTAAACTATATAAAGCCTAATTTGGAGGGAAATTATTGGTCAAAACAATATCAACTTTTATCACTTTTTTTGGTAAAATTGTTAACCCGAAAATTAAAAATTGATAGATAAACACAGGGTCCCATAAGAATAAAAGAGATATAGATTGTAAAAAAGAAATAAAGAAAAGAGGTTTTCCGTTTAGTTTGTTGACCATTCCCACCCAACACCGACACGAGTGTACTTTTCTTAAACTAATATTTTCTGTATAAATCTGATCAATTTTGGTCATGAAAAGGTGAACAATCAAGTCTTTTGCAATAAATACGTACTAAAATGTTTATTTATCCTCGTATTCTTTATTTCTCTCTTATGAATCATCGTCCATCTGGATTGCATGGCAATTACCTTAATCTCACGTGACATCCCTGTCATGCTTGTTGGTAAAAAAGGAACATGCTTGTTGGTAAAGTTGTTACGTTACATCTATGGAATTTTATTTTTTTGAAATTTTATAAATAAAATAGGTGTTTTTTTCATTTGTATGAGAGAAATTCAGGCAGAGAAAAAAATTAATAGTTAAAATTTGTAGATTCAATACAAGATATTATGTAATATAGCTTTATTTATAGTTAAAAGTTTTGGTTTCGCCATTAAATGGGACGTATAGTTTAATCTTTAAAATCAAAGTAAAAAAGTTCAAATAGAAATGGAGAGATTAATGTATTAGATCATGATTATAATACTTTAGTTCAAACAAAAAGTATAAACAAATTTTAAAAGAGAATATTATCAAAAGCAAATCCATCCAACACAAAATCCATCTCAAAACTTAAAAGGATGGAAAGGGGTCCCCCCAACATTCCACTGTTTGAGGAATATCAGAATCTTGAAAAGCCCTATACACAAGGCTGCTCTTCTCCAATGTTTATTACAAGGAAAGCTGCAAAAACCTTATTTCCCCCAAAAAGAAATGCAATTATAGTAATATAGTATTTGCATGGAACTATGCATACGTTTTTGCATAGACTAGTCTTTGTTAGAAGAAGTTCATATGGGGATAACAAAAATATAAAGAAAATTAAAAAAGGAAGCTTATGGTGTAAGAGGAGAATATATAATTTTTATTAATTTTTAGTTTTTCTGTGTTAAAGCAAAGAAGCAAAGCATCTCTCTTCCTCCAAATTTGTATCTTGCTTTTCTTTGTCCTGAAAGTATATATTCCCACTTTTCTTTGCTTCGAATTAATATCCATGCCACCTTTCATCTTTGTGGATTTTGTAATGTGTCTTTCTGTGCAAATATGCTGCAAATACATCCATTTCTGTGTGCAATTAGTATAGTTTGAAAGAGCTTAGAATCTCTCCTCTCATTTCATTGTATTTACTTCCAAACTATTCTTTGATTCAGTTTCATTATTTGTAGGAGAAGCCATTCTTTGAACAATTCCTTGATTCTTGATTTTTTTTTTGTTCATTTCTCTCAAGATTCATTAAGAAAATTTTGATCACCATTTCATTCATTCATTCGGAGCTAGTCGGCGATTTTGGCAGGATGAATTTCCTAACAGGCCCTTCCAAGCATTCATGGCAGCCAATTAGGACAGCAGACACGACGACAGCGAGTTACTGGCTGAACTGGAGGATGCTGCTTTGTTCCATTTGGATTCTGATAGCACTGGTTTTTTCGTCGATTCTGATATCGAAACACGAGCGTCCGGAGAATTCGAGTAAAGTAAGTACTGATAGGGAGAGATTGAAGGATCCTCCTGGAATCCTGTATCAGGATGAAGTTTGGAAGCCCTGCCTCAAAACCATTCATCCTGCTTGGCTTCTTGCATTGAGACTCTTCGCTTTTGGTGTCCTTCTACTGTTGCTCATCCTCAATGTTGCTGTTGATGGAGGTGAAATCATGTACTACTACACTGAGTAAGTTATTGAAAGAAGTGTCAAATTAATTCTGTTTCGTTGTGTTTTCGACAATGTGAATTGTGATTTCAATTCTGATAAACTTGCATTTTTTTGCGATTCGCAGGTGCACGTTTACATTGGTGACATTTTATTTTGGGGTGAGTAGTCGAGAATTCGATAATGCTGTGAAGATTGAATAAGTATTTTTTCTAATTTTGAGTATGATGTTTTCAAAATTGTAGCTTGGATCTGTGCTCTCCATTCATGGATGTTACTTGCATAAAAATAGAGTTGAGAGCACTGATGTGGAGGGTGGTGTTTATGGCAAAAGCCTTGGTCCTAATGAAGAGCATGACAGGGAAATTGCTGGTTTCTGGAGTTATCTTTTTCAGATCATTTTTCAGGTATTCATGAAATTCAGTGCTTTTATCTTTTTCACAAGAATGTTGCAGGTCTGAGTTCACTTCAAAAGTGTGACAGATTTGTGTTTTTTCTCTTCTCAGATGAATGCTGGAGCTGTGCTGCTAACTGACTGCGTGTTTTGGTTCATAATTGTACCTTTTCTTGCCATCAAAGACTACAGTCTGAATTTTGTAAGTTTCCTATAAAAATAGAGATCTTCAGAGTTATGCTGCATTTTCATTTTTTCTCAGTTGAGGCTTCCTATTGATGAATGGCTGAACTTAACTGTGCAGATAATCATCAATATGCATTCGATCAACGCTGTTTTTCTGCTAGCAGAAACTGCCTTAAACTGCTTGGTGAGTTTCTGATGGTTTGCTAGTTCAAACTTATGTATGACTTCCCTCTGATGTTTTTGTCTGCTTTTCAGCGGTTTCCTTGGTTCCGAATCGCGTATTTTTTCCTATGGACAGTTGCTTATGTACTTTTTCAGTGGATTCTGCATGCATGCCAGCCACTTTGGTAAGCAGACCTCATCTGTTCTTCCTTCTCGGTTTCACAGACATGTTTCTTTTGCCTTTTGATTAATCAAATGTACTAACATATTCAACCTCCAAAACAGGTGGCCATATCCGTTTCTCGATATTTCTTCTCCATATGCTCCAGTATGGTATGTGTTCTTCATTCAAAACCATAAAATGTTACAGAAGACCCATTCTGTTCATTGGATTCTGGTACTAAATATTTTGTTCTGGAAATTTCAGGTACTCTTCGGTGGCATTGCTGCATATGCCGTGCTATGGTCTTTTTGTACTCATAATGAAGCTGAAGCACCACCTTCTGGCAAAATGGTATCCTCAGACTTTTCAGTGTGCTGCTCTATGACTTTTGTGCGTTTAGACTTCAAACTCGAAGCCCTAAGCATTATCTCAGAAGGGAGCGAGTTTTTATAATGATCTGATCATTGTCCTAATGATTTATCGACCAGATCTTTCCTAGGATACATCAAATTCTGACAAACTTCTAGCGAAAAACATAATATATACAGCAGCAGCTAGTAGATATAGACATGATACCATACATTACAAATGTAGTATTTCATTTCAACAACTTTTGTCTTCTGTGAGTACATATAGAGGAAGTAAAGAAGAATACTGTTCAGCAAAGTCTCTATGAAGAAACATATAAACTTGCGCGAGAGGAGCCAAAGTGATCCATTTCATCATAGATATCCTCCTGTGGTTAAATATGATGGCTTTAAATGGAATTTCTTTTTCTTAGAAGAAAAATAAAAATGGAAAACAAAACAACAATATCTTACTTTGAGTAGCTCCTCCATGATATCTTCCATGGTGATTATACCAACTACCTCCTCTTCGGAACGATGCTCTACCAAAAGAGGATTATCGGTTATATTCAATATCTCGGGGTGTGATTCTCCCGACCACCTCCTACTTCTTGAGCTTCCTCTTCTCCAAGAATGCTCATTTCCAGGCGAAGTCTTGAATATCCTCAGCGAACTTCTGAAGCTTCTGTTTAGGTGAAGCTGGTTTTCGCTATGAACCTCCAACCTTACTTCTCCTTCTGAAACACAAACATTTTTTCAGTTAAAATCTAGAAAAGAAAGAAAGAAGACAAACATTACTCACCATTATTCTTAGGCTGAATGCTGCCATCGCGATTCCCATTCCTTGGTCTAACAACAACAGCCATGTGGCTTAGTCCTCTCTGAAACTGATTCAATAGTTCAACTAGCCGCATTGTTTCTTGAATCCTATCAGTTTGAATGACATCAGTCCAAGCAGCTTATTAGAGCAGACTTTCCTGTACTAAAAAGTTTCCCGTCTTTCTTAATGGCACGATGTATTTAAATCAATGTGTATGCCAGATTTACCTAGGAATCGCACGTATGGTGATATTCTTGATGGGTACCTCATCCTCGGGTTTGACAGTCAGCAAGTTTTTAACCTGCATTTATATGACCTTCAGCTAAATCAAACTTTCAGAATAAAGTACAACAAAGAAGAATACTTAGCAATGAAAAGTCATACCAGAATAAGCCCTATAATGTCATTTGCCTTCCCATGGTAAACTGGAACCCTACTATGTCCCTTTTTCAGAATCAAGTTAATCAACTCCCTGTTTGTACAGTTCAACAACGTTAAAACATCTCGATCAAATATCGCTGAAACAGATAATTAGGTTTTAGCATCATCCTTTTTCACCTGTCAAGTGAGGCATTAATGTCAATAGCAAATATTTCAGATGCAGGAGTCATTGCATCTTCAGCTGTTTTTTCGGTAAGCTCAAGCGCACCTGTTATGATCGAAACCTCATGGTGTGACAAATCGCCACCTTTCCCAGCCTGCAAAAACAAGAAAAATAAAGATGGTTCTTCATGAAACGGAGAATGAAAAATTGCAGTACCTTATTTCCAAGCAGGTCAAAAAGTGTTTTCAGTTCAGCCCGGCGATACAGCGCAGTTCGTCCTTTTCCAAGCAAAAGGTCTAAAAGCTGAAACAAGAAATACTTGAGCAAGACGCATAATTAATAGCTGCATGGAAGTCCATTATTGGAAATGAAAGTACCTTGCTAGTCGGATATGCCACAAGAAAGCAAATCCATACAAGAAAGTGAATAGCAGGAGCCAAGGCAGCACCAATCGATAAACCATGTTTTATACAAACAGAATGTGGTATAATCTGCGGACGAAACTTGCAATGATCAACAAAACAGGACACTTCAGTTTCTTGAACTAAAAATTGCTGTCTGAACTTCTTACCTCACTTATCAAAAGTATTAGTACCGTTGAAATGAGAATGGTTGCTGTTTCTGGGACCAATTTATGAAGGAAAATGGGAAGCGCCTGAAGAACAGAAAAGGCTCAGTTTGGTGCTACCTCTGCAAATAATTACAAAGTTTGCCATCCTTAAAATGGCCTACCTCGACTGCAAATGATTTGGTAATAATAAGGGTACACAGCAACAGGTGGCGTTTCTTGATAAGAGGTAATATCCTAGCTGCAAGAATGGTCACTAATCACTAGTCATAGAAATGCCAGAACTAATGACAAAACTGATCAGAGAGAGTTAAGAACTGATGAAAGAATGAAATGACTTACAAGCATAGAGACGGCTCTTGGATACGCCTGATTTCTTGAGAACTTCAAGATCGACACAGTTCATCGACATGTAGGCCAATGTGAGGCCATTCATCAGACCAGCAATTATCACGCACACGCAAACGAATATGACCTGCAACAAGAAACCATAACCGCAGCATTTCTCATCACGATGCTCGAGGTAACTACCGATGCCCATTTTTGCTACCTCCGTCTCTGAACAAACCCAAGTTTATGCTATGCAGAAGCTTGCATAGATATTTGGACAAAGTTTCCTAAGGCGGCAATTTCAAACTTCTAGCTTGTAAATGGAATATTACTGCATTATTCTTCACAACCAATTACTAATTCCAAGTAATACGATAAATTATTAAGTTACTCATTGTTTAAGGAATAAGGAACTCCGTAATAAACATAGTGGAACCCGTCATGTTTTCTTGTCAATAGTGCTACCAAGCTCTTGACAAGCAAATTAATGACCCTAATGACCCTGTTCAAGAAGTCTTAACAAGAGAGCTTCAATAGCAATGGTTTCACTTTCGAACCCTGGTAACATACAGTGGCGCCTCCTAAACTTGTGCCGTAGTCCATCAATGGTACTCTTCCACCAACTGATTTCTATTGAACTAAATTGAACTGAAACTACAAACTTTGTAAAGTAGTAATTATAGACCAAAACTAAACAGCATCGATCCAAAAAAATTGCACTGAACTGAAGTGCAAATAAGTTGAAATGAATTACTTACATGGCCAACCTAAGGCAAATGTCTCTTCATAATTTGTTTCATACTCTGATAAAATCCAATAATGGATGTTCAGAGATTTACAATGGCAATCGAACAAAAATGAGTCGCACCTTTGTAAGTGTTCCTTATGTATTTACAGGGTTACAAAGAATACACAGAGACCAAAGAATGCAGGGATCATAGTACATTGCATACCCTATACAATAAACAAGAATACTTTATGCTTCACATCACATTTTAGCTCAGAGAGATGTATTTGGCAATGAACTCATCAAGATCACAGTACTATTACTGTGTTTTGGGGATTCCTTTTCAATTACAGGCCTTGGGGCCATTACCTTAGACAGCAAAACAGAGAGAAACCCGGAATTTGGATCCGCATCTTCTCTAGCTGGGATCAATGTTCTCCCCGTGTTGCTGGCTAACCCCTTAGCCCCGATTGGCTTCAGATGGGCACCGCAATAACAGGTAACCATTCTTCCGAAGCAATGCTTATGGAAAACTGACATGCAGGATTTGCATTTCTCCACCTCCTCTTCCTGTAGAAAGAGAGTATAAACGAGATATCAGAGAAGAATATTTCCAGCATGCCTTTACACAATTATATTTCTAGCATGCCTTTACACAATTCATGTTTTGGTGGTTTCTTTCTACTGGGGAGAATTTTTAGGTTAGAGTTTCACTTCTGAACATATGCAAGATATTTAGATGAATGCACAGATACTAAAGTAGTATAATTTATTTAATCTAAAAATGATTCTACCAATAGAAAGTATTGTGTGCGTGATTAAGGTAACCTACCTGAAAAGGGAAAATGAGAGCTGATGGGTCATTGCAGGCCTGTTTAGCATTACAAGGGATCCCTGAATCACAACAAATGAGACACTGCTCTGTGATATGTTCTCGTATTGTTTTTGACACAATTTCTACATTCCCAGGTAGTGCTGCAAGGCAAAAAGACGTAAAAAAGTTGAGGTATTCCTTCTGACAAGAAATTGAGAAATAGAGTAAAAAAGGAGCAACTTCCACATAATACAGGTAGGTTTTGCCCATGCAGACTGGGATGAGAAACCCCCAGGTTAATGGCATGACAGCATGGTTATATTCTACCCATCGAACTAATCCTTCAGGGATAGACATAATAATGGGAAGTATAAACTTCAAGCTCACAGCTGCATTGGATGCTCAACAGAAAGAAGAAGAAAAAAAGCAGGACAAGCTAAAGAAAGAAGGAAAACCTAAATGAAAATTAGCAGAACTTGAAGACCATCTGAGTCAAGTGCACTCGTAGTATTTAAGTGCTAGAATACATGGAGATGGAGCAATGACTGAAAGTCAACACTCAATTATTTTTACTCCTATACAGATCCAAGAAAGGAAGAAAAAACTTGCTTCTTCTAAATGCTAACCTGCAAACATGCCTTTCGAGAGATCGATTAGATCTCGCAGAGCAAAAAAGTCATTGCTTTCAAGAAGATATCTTCGAGAACCAAGACCCTTTTGAATGGCTCTACGAAATGAACAACGAACAAATGGAAGCATATCCCCTATCTTTTTTCTAACATTTCTCACGTGCTGTAATGTTGGAACTCTTGAGAACAGGTGCGGATTAACAGCACTGACACATAGCATTGGCTGCAATCATAAAGCAAAAACAAAACTGAAAACATATTCGATATAACACATCTCAAGAAATATGGCATTGCAAGTAACATTTCGAGAACGTCTAATCTTCACCTAACAATGCACAGGAATTTTGCATGATTTCACCAATTTAAAATTCAATCATGGAAAAGGGAAAGCTCAATGTCAGTTGATTGCCTTAATGACATGTTATAACCTAATGACATGCTTAATACAACAGCTTTAATTGCCTTAATATTTCCATATCAATGAAAACATTTGCAGAAGTTACCTTATCAAAGATAGAGTCAAGATAGGATTTTGATAGCTGGGAGACTGGGTAATGGGTAAAATCCCACCGCTGCAAAACTCTGGCAGGCAAGACAGCAGTATCATTGTTATGGCAAGCTGAGCAAAACAACTGACCGCTATACTCACAGAATCGTGGTTTGCCCCATCCAAGTGTTTGTACAAGTTCCTTCATCCGGGTTTTCCCTACATCAAAACTCCTGTGACAACCAGCACAAGTATAATGCTGTGCCTCTAGCAATTGCTTGACAGACTTGTAAGGCCGGAGTTGAACTATAAGGGATACAGTGCTTCCCATCACAGATTCATTCTGTGTCTCTGTACCTCTTGAAGAATGTGGTGAATCTGATAGTGGTGTAGAAGGGGAACTGATATTGGCTTTTGATGGGGACAAGAAACGTATCAAAGCATAGAAGGAGCTAGAAGATATTTCCAAGTGAATAACCGATTGCAAACATTCCTGAATTAGTATACTTCTCTCGGCAACGACATCAGGGGAAGCATTTCCAAAAAGCTTCCTAGATTCTCTTTCTACAGAGGACCAGGGAAGAGGAAGAACCAAGTCTTGGTCCTGAAACAGCTTCTTTAGCTGATGATAGAGAGCATAAAAATCACGATATCGACGTTCAACCTCCCAATTTTCTTCTCCAATCGACACCCTTATTCTATAAACCGAGTATTTTTTCACCCCAACTAGTCTTTCACTGAATGAAACGTCCCCTTCCTTCTGCCTGGCGCCGATTACTTCCACTCCAGTAAACCTAGGAGGAAGCTGATGAGTGTATACTTCATCTGTACCAGAAGTGGAAGCAGTAGAACCACCATCTCTGGAAGGAAAAGGTATCTGGGGTTGATGTCTGAACCGGCCGTTAATAAACCTAGAACCAGGAGACCTTCCAGAATCCAGTAAAATTTCTTCCATTTCGTGAACCATATCATCAAAAGAAACATTTGCCTCTGAATTTTCTTTCTACAACACAGAAAAGGAAAAAGGAAATGAAGATTTGACATAATATGATCAAGAAAGAAATACTTGAGAGGAGAAATACTCAAGTATGAAGAAATAAAAGGAACTTAAATAGCATCGTTAGACAAGATCTCGAGAAAATTTATTACTTCAAGTTCAATCACTCACTGTGTAGTGGAAATTCGTAACTAGATTTGTATGAGAGCATGAAGCACTTCTGCATCATTTCATCCAGCAAAAATGCTTAGAATTTTCAAAGTGTAGCGAAAACAA
This sequence comes from Galium porrigens var. tenue, assembly GCA_012274505.1. NCBI lineage: Eukaryota > Viridiplantae > Streptophyta > Magnoliopsida > Gentianales > Rubiaceae > Galium > Galium porrigens. Next base: position 11,112 of record JAAGWI010101305.1, read on the forward strand.
ACCAATAATCATTACAGTCTTAAAGAACTAATATTGATTAATTAATCTACTGTGCTTCAACTCGCAAGGCATCATACATGTCACTATTATTGTCGGTCTTTTTCCCAATTACTTTTAAATAATAAGACAACCATTTAACGTATATAGAAAGCAAACGAATGCTGTAAATTACAAACAACAAAAAGGCTTAACCTAACCTTCACAGGTGAAAAGTGATCATCAAAGTGATGGAGTAGAACTTGAGAATTCTCCACAATGCCACCCGGATTCTTATTAGATAGCAATCGCATTGACGATGGATCATTCTCTTTGAAGACTTTGGATTTTAGTTCCACAATACTTTCAACAGAACAAGGTTTGCTAACATTAGAGAGAGGGTTACCCATTACATTGGTTTTCCCTAGCTCAACTTGTTCCCTAACTAGATTAAAACTAACACCAGTTCCTTCCAAGGCATCTTTATGTCCATTCCCTTTATCAATATCAGTTATTGCATCTGAAGTGATCCCTTCCCTTTCAAGATTCTGATCCATTTCATAGTTTCCGAATTCAAATTCGGTTTCAAGGTTTCCTGTAAATTCATCAACTCCTCTCAAGTGTTTTTCTTTTGCAGACTGTTCTCCTGGTTCACCAAATTCCATTTTCGGCAATGAAGCATCCACAGGTTGTCCTGATTCACTTTTTCCTTGAATATGACAGCTACTTCTCGAGACATTTAGCACCTCATCTCGCTCTTTGGAAGCTATCCCAGAAATCCCAGTGGCAGTAACAGAACCATGGCAGCCAATCTCAACGTCAGGACATTGTTGTTTCTTACTAAGAAATTCATCTTGAAGAATCATGTCCAGAGGACTTTCACTAGTTGCTTGCATGAAATCATCCCAATCATCAAGGCCAAAAGCTGCACCAGCAGACATAAACAAACCATTCTCATTCTTAGCATGCGTGCTGTTCCCAAAAATGTCTTCTCTATTCATTGAAAAATTCCTCCCATCCTCCAAAACACCACCAGACATAGAATCATCATCAAACTCAGAAAGTCCATCTCTTGACAATGCCTCATATTCATCTGAGCATTTGTCAGCATCATTGACATCGAATTCAATTCCAGGATGTAAATACAACCGGCCCAAATCGCGAGAACTAGATCCCATCTTATTCTCACAATTCAATTCATCTAAATTCACGTTCTCTCTAACACCTTCATTTGCACAAGAACTTCCATCTCCCACAGCTCCCCCTCGATTCTTTCCCAAACTCCGGACGCCATTTCCCGCAAAAACCACCTCACAGTCACTCATAAGTGTATCCGGGCACCCGTATGAATCTACCCTTTCGATTTCTTTATCATTCCCATCACTTTTAGCAATTCTACTACAAGTGCTAGTGCTAGCATCACTAATATGCAATAATTTTGAATCAGCCACATAATTCTTTAAATTCTTGCGCCCGCCCCCGAGCCTAAAACTATCAAAAGAAGAAGGCCCGAATTCAGAATCAGCAAATTCATAAACAGAAGAGCTGCACACACTACTAGGTGTACCAATAGCGGAGTTAGCGCTACAGTACCTCTCAAACTCCGATTCACCGCACGATGAGAAATCATCGTCACCTTCAGATTTCTGGCCTTCCCACGGCAGCAAATCGTCGTCCACTGGATCGTCTTGATTCTCCATAGCCCCGAATCATAAATCAATGAGACTGAGATCAACCCAGCTGCTTGTAACACAAAATATTAGCAAAGATTTGAGAAACGGGCAGACAAAACCTTCAGAATCACAGGCAATTTCTTGCTGGGTTTTGTTTTTCAAAATGGCAGACTGATGACGTGCAAATGGAATGGTTAAAAGTAATGATAAATAAAAATCAATTTCGTGTCACGAGAATTATAATTATCGCTTGGTCCCTGTTAAGGTTTGATTTTATTGCGCTCATATCATAACCCGATTCTTAATTGAGAGTCCGTTTGATTAGGGGTTTAGAAAAGAAAAATGCAATCAGTATCCTTGATTCCTTTTTTTCGATTTGGTTGAGTTTTTTTTAATTCCCTTTTCACATTTTTCTTGTTTCGTTTCCCCCAAAAAATCTTTTCACTGTTCTCGGCTCCCCCAGGGTTTAAAATTCCCCGATTTCCCTATTTGACATAAACCACCATCATCATCCACGGCCACCGTCATTGCCACCATCACCGACCACCTTGATCACTTCGGCCCCCAACCGCCACCGCCACCACCACCACCACC
>JAAGWI010101561.1:0-34490 GCA_012274505.1 Galium porrigens var. tenue
GAGAACATCACGCCCAGGAAGTTCCAGAATCCCGACCAGACCACCGCGAAATGGTCAGGCATCGAATTGGTGTAGATCACCGTCGCCACCGCATTGGCGGTATCGTGGAAGCCGTTCACGAACTCGAAGCCGAGTGCGATCAACAGCGCCAGCGCAAGGAAGAGGAACACGCCGGTGGCCAGTTCCTCCCCCACGCCGCGCGTGTCGCTCAGCACGCTCCAGCCGGCAAAGGCCAGTCCGCCCACCAGGATCGCCGCGAAGAGCAGCTTGGCGAGAGGATGGGTCTTATAGTCGAATCGGGGCCCCGGCTGCGGTTGGTCGACCGGCGGGGCTTGGTCCAGAGCGAGTGATGCCATGATGTGCGCGCCTCTGGCCGGAGGGTGTGACAGCCATATGACAAACGCATGACATAGCGAAGGATCGCGCTGAAACGAACCGCTTTAGAAACGGAATTGCATATAGGCCTTGGGGCCCGGCTTGATGCCCCGATTGCCGCCGGGCAGGCTTGTGAACCCGCGCCCGCGCACCCGCCGCAGCCAGGCGAAGCCCATCTCGACATGATCCGACGCCTCGAAGCTCAGCCGCGCGCCGGCATAGTGCCGCGCGTCGCGCACCACGCCGCGATCGGCATCGAAACGCGGCGCCTGCGCATAGGCGCTCAGGCCGAACCAGGTGTGCCCGATCACTTCCTTCTGAAGCGAGAAGCCATAGGAGGAGCGCGTCTCGTCGGCCCGCCAGCTCTCGTTGCTGCCCCGTACCGTCGCGGAGGTGCGGAGCCACAGGCCCGATGCCCGCTCCTCGGTCTTCACGCGAATTTCCGGCTGCAGCACCAGATAGGCGGTCTGCGCCGCCGCGACCGCCTGCGCGCCCGCCGGACCGGCGGCGAGCATCATCCCCGCCGCCAATCCGACCATACCGGTTCGAACGATACCCCCCATGCCGAGTCCCCCAGACAGGCACGCGCCACCGAATCCACAGCGCAGGAGGGATATTATTGCTGATATGTTTCCAATACCAGCATATAATGTGTCCGGCCTCAGCCCTGGGCCTGCTCCTGCAACATCTCCTCCAGTACCCCGATCGCCCCGAGTATCCGCAGCTGGGTCCGCTTGACCTCGGCGATCTGCGCATCCAGCGCCTTCAGCCGCTCTTCGCCCGCCGCATGCTGGAGCCTGAACTGTTCGAGCCGCTCCTCGATCATCGCCCTGTCCATCCCCGTCTCCTCGATCGTGCGGGCCCGACGATCACAGGATCGCGCGGTGCTGGCAATCCGCCATTGCCTCGCCCGCCCGCGTTCCCTACCTGTTCGCGGATGACCCTGCCCGTCGAGACCGATGCCAACGCCCCCTATCTCCAGGGCCTGAACCCGCCCCAGCGCGAAGCGGTGCTGACGGCCGAGGGGCCGGTGCTGGTCCTGGCCGGCGCGGGCACGGGCAAGACCGCGGCGCTCACTGCCCGCCTGGCGCATCTGCTCTGGACCCGCCGCGCCTATCCCAGCGAGATCCTGGCGGTCACCTTCACCAACAAGGCGGCACGCGAGATGAAGGAGCGCGTCGGCCGCCTGGTCGGCGCCGCGGTGGAGGGCATGCCCTGGCTCGGCACCTTCCACGCGATCGGCGCCAAGATGCTGCGCCGTCATGCCGAGCTGGTCGGGCTCCAGAGCAACTTCACCATCCTCGACACGGACGACCAGCTCCGCCTGATCAAACAGCTGATCCTCGCGGCGGACCTCGACGAGAAGCGCTGGCCCGCGCGCCAACTCGCCGGGCTGATCGACGAATGGAAGAACAAGGGCCTCACGCCCGCCGAGATCGGGGCCGGCGAGTCCGAGCGCTATGCGAACGGCCGCGGCGCCGCGCTTTATCATCTCTATCAGGAGCGGCTGAAGGCACTGAACGCCTGCGACTTCGGCGACCTGCTGCTGCACATGCTGGTGATCCTCAAGACGCACCGCGACGTGCTGGAGAGCTATCAGCAGCGCTTCCGCTACATCCTGGTCGACGAATATCAGGACACCAACGCCGTCCAGTATCTCTGGCTGCGGCTGCTCGCCCAGGAGCGCAAGAACATCTGCTGCGTCGGCGACGACGACCAGTCGATCTATTCCTGGCGCGGCGCGCTGGTGGAGAACATCCTGAAGTTCGAAAAGGATTTCCCCGGCGCCCGGGTGATCAAGCTCGAGCAGAATTACCGCTCGACTCCGCACATCCTCGCCGCCGCCTCGGGCGTGATCGCCAACAATAGCGGCCGGCTCGGCAAGACCTTGTGGACCGACAAGAATGACGGCGAGAAGGTCAAGGTGCTCGGCGTGTGGGACGGGCCCGAGGAAGCGCGCCGCGTCGGCGAGGAGATCGAGGGGCTGCAGCGCGCCTGGAACAGGGAAGACGGGGGCAAGAGCCTGGACGACACGGCGATCCTCGTCCGCGCCCAGCACCAGACGCGCGAGTTCGAGGACCGGTTCATCGCGATCGGCCTGCCCTATCGCATCATCGGCGGCTTCCGCTTCTACGAGCGCCAGGAGATCCGCGACGCGCTCGCCTATCTCCGCGTCGTCGCCCAGCCGGCGGACGACCTCGCCTTCGAGCGCATCGTCAACGTCCCCAAGCGCGGCCTGGGCGACAAGGCGCTGGCGAAAGTCCACCAATATGCCCGGGCCGAGGGCATTCCGCTCACTACCGCCGCCGCGCGCATCCTCGACACCGACGAGCTGACGCCCCAGGCCCGCCGCGCGCTGGGCAATCTGGTCGGCGACATGGCGCGCTGGCGCAGCATGGGCAACGACCTCCAGCATCCGGACCTCGCCCGCATCATCCTCGACGAGAGCGGCTATACCGCGATGTGGCAGGCCGACCGCACCGCCGAGGCCGCCGGGCGGCTCGAGAACCTGAACGAGCTCGTCCGCGCGATGGAGGAATATGAGACGCTCGGCGCCTTTCTCGAGCATGTCAGCCTCGTCATGGACAATGAGGGGCAGCGGGACGAGCCCAAGGTGACGATCATGACGATCCACGCCGCCAAGGGGCTGGAGTTCGACACGGTGTTCCTGGCGGGCTGGGAGGAAGGCATCTTCCCCTCGCAGCGCGCGCTGGACGAGGGCGGGCTGGCCTCGCTGGAGGAGGAGCGCCGCCTCGCCTATGTCGCGATCACCCGCGCGCGGCGCCAGGCGACGATCCTGCACGCCGCCAATCGCCGCATCTACGGCCAGTGGAACTCCAGCATGCCGAGCCGCTTCGTCGCCGAGCTGCCCGAGGCGCATGTCGAGAGCGAGAGCACGATGACCGGCGGCGCTTCGCTATGGCAGGCGAACTGGAGCGAGCGCGCCGATCCCTTCGCGGACGTATCCCGCGGCACCGGGAGGGGCCCGGGCTGGCAGCGCGCGGCGGGAGTCTCGGGAAGCGTGGACCTGAAGAACCCGGGTGGCGGGTTCACTTCACGGACGTTCAATCGCGAGCCCGCCCGAGTGGTGGAGAGCCGCGCATCCGCGGTGAGCTTCGGCGCCAAGCCCCGCGACGACCTCTCGCTGGGGATGCGCGTGTTCCACCAGAAGTTCGGCTATGGGGTGATCGCCGAGATCGAAGGGAACAAGCTCGAGATCGACTTCGAGCAGGCCGGGCGGAAGCGGGTCATGGATAGTTTCGTTACGACGGGGTGAGCGCGCGAACCCCTGGAACGCGCGCCCTCCCTCCATCAGCTGGCCATGATCGTTTTCGGCGCATTGCGGCCGAAGCGGGACCTTCGGCCTTCCGTCGGCGCAATCAACCAGGATGACCGCTGATTGCCCCTGGCAGGGGGATCATCCCTGCGCTCGCCACCATGGGTTGGACGCTTCACGCGGCATGCGCCATCGGATCGACTGGCGCCTCGCCATGGCGGCGCTCAGTGTCTTACCCCATCATCACACCCTTGACGCAGGCATCGCTACAAATGTAGCCTGGTCGCGAAAGGGAGATATCATGCAGCAGAACGCCCCCGCCCTACGCCTGGACCGCCGCCGCCTCCTCGCGCTGATGCCCGCCACGGCCGGCGCGGCGCTCCTCCCCGGCCTGGCGCGCGCGGTCGCCGCCGCCGATCCGGTCCAGGCGCTGGTCGACGATTTCGTGGCGAGCGGCAAGGCACCCGGCGTCTCGGTCGCCGTCATTCGCGACGGCAATACCCGCTTCTACAATGCCGGCGTGTTCTCGCACACCACCCACGCCCCCGCCACCGAACATTCCGTCCACGAGATCGGCTCGATCTCCAAGACCTTCACCAGCCTGCTCCTCGCCCATGCGATCGAGGAAGGCCGCGCCCGGATCGACGACGATGTCCGCCGGCACCTGCCGCCGGGATACGACAATCTCGTCCGCGACGGCCGCCCGATCCGCCTTGCCGACCTGGTCACCACCACCTCGGCGCTGCAAGACAATCTGCCCGACTGGAGCGGCTTCCTCGGCAAGGTGCCGGAGGACCAGGTCGTCGCCGAAGCGTCGAAGCTGCTCAAGGGCTATGACCCGGCGAATTTCCTTCCCGATCTCAAGACGGTCACGCTGCTCGACGTGCCCGGGCGCACGCCCCGCCACAGCAACACCGCCTCGCAGCTCCAGGGCGTGCTGGCCGAGCGCATCTATGGCGAGCCCTATGACGCGCTGCTTGCCCGCCTGGTCGAAAGGCCGCTCGGCATGCGCGCCGGCGGCGGCGCCGTCCCGCCCGGCCTGCTCGTCACCGGCTATAGCAGCAAGGGCGCAGAGGCGCCGCCGCTCGATATGCCGCTGATCCGCGCCGCGGGCGGGCTGCGCTATTCGGCGGTGGATCTGGCGCGCTACGTCGCCGCCCAGCTCGCCGCGCGCGATCCGGCCATCGCCCGCACCCACCGGCCGCTGTTCGGCACACCCGAGACGAGCGCGATCGGCTTCCACTGGGTGATCGCCAAGACCGCCGACAGCCAGCTCTATCTGCGCCATTCGGGCGGCACCTTCGGCCAGTCGAGCTATTGCGACTTCTATCCGGCCCAGCGCTACGGCGCGGTCGTCCTCGCCAACAGTGCCGGCGCGCAGAATACGGGCCAGGCGCTCGCCGACACCATCCACGCAGCCCTGTTCGGCCCGCCGCACGGCCTGAAGGCGCTGGAGGCGGAACTGGAGCGGAGCAACTATGGCGACGTATCCGCCACGATCGCCGCGACCAAGGCGCGCTTCCCCGAACTTCACCTGACCGAGGACTATATGAACGCCTGGGGCTATCGCCTGCTCCGCGCGTCGCCCCGGGCCGCGCGCGGCATCTTCGCCTGGAACGCGGCGCAATTTCCGGAGAGCTGGAACACGCATGACAGCCTGGCCGAGGCGATCGCCGCCACCGGCGACAAGGCGGGCGCGATTATGGAGTATCGGCGCTCGCTCGCGCTCAACCCGGCCAATGACAATGCGACGCAGATGATCGCGAAACTGCAAAAGGCGCCCTAGGATGGAGCGAACCGGGGTTCAGGCCACCGCCATCAGCGTCTCGCCGCGATATTTCTCGAGGCCGGGATCGAACAGCGCGCTCGGCACGAACGTCTGCTCCAGCACCGCCATGTCCTTGAGCCCGTCGAGCTTGAACGTGCCGATCTTCTCCTCGCGGGGCGGCAGGCCCTCCTTGGAGACCACGACGGCATCGACGTGGAGCGCATCGTGCCGCGTGTAGAGGATGTGCGGGGCAAGGATCATCGCAGTGCGGTTATAGGTCGCGGCCAGGCATTTCTGGCGCACGATTCCTTCCAGGACCATCGGCGTGACCGGCGCGGGGGCGGCGGGTGGATCGGCTTCGTGACTCAAGAACATGCGCCCTTATGGCAATTCTTGCTGCGCCGCAGCAAGGCCCTGGCTTCGGATACCGGATCTTCGTCGAGATTGGCCGGATTTTCGTTGAAATCGGATCGTCGGCGCATCAGCCCCTCTCTTCCGCCGCGCCCAGTGCGAGATCGCGCGCGGCCAGCCCTGCCAACTATCCAGAGCCGCGCTGGTTGCGTCGAACCGTGCGGGCGGGGCGCGGCCCCGCCCTTCCAGGCGTTCGCCGGCACGATCCGGCTCGCTTCGTTACGGTTCCGCCGCATCGGCGCCGTCCGTTCAGCGCGGCTTCACGCGCATGTCCGGAACGTTTCAGCGTCCCCGGCCGTATGGGCCTTCGGGAAGGAGAAGATACAATGAAGCATCTGGTAACCCTCGCCGCGGTCGCTGCCGCCAGCCTGGCGGTCGCCACGCCGGCCATGGCGCAGCGCGGCCCCGTCTACGGGCAGGACGAGGAAGCACGCTTCGACGCCGCGCAGCAGCGCTTCCAGCGGGAATATGATCAGTTCCAGCAGGCAGTCGATCGCTATCGCGCCTACAAGTCGCGCCCGGTCGTCGCGCCGCCGCCTCCGCCGCCGCGCGGCGGCTATTATGATCCGCGCGACGAGGAATATTATGACGCGGCCCGCGACTATCGCGCGCCGCCCCCAGGCTATCAGGAACGCGTCCTGACCCAGGACGACCGCATCTATCGCGGCCAGGACGGCAAATATTATTGCAAGCGCTCGGACGGCACGACCGGCCTGATCGTCGGCGCGGCGGCCGGCGGCCTGTTCGGCAACGTCATTGCCGGCGGGCGCTCCAAGACGGTGGGCACGCTGCTCGGCGCGATCGCCGGCGGCGCGCTCGGCAGCTCGGTGGACCGCGACCAGGTCCGCTGCCGCTGACCCGATCGGGGGGCCCCGTCGCGGCGCGGCGGGGCCTCCGTAGCTTCCCCGATGGGGACAGCTCCTGAGCCGCGGCTTCACGCCCGCGCAGGCATAATGCGCCAAGATGGGGGATATGAGGAGTCGCGCCATGCCCGTGGACCGCGTGCTGCGGCAGCACGGACATATTCTCGCCAATGCCGACGCGCTCGAAGCGCTCGTCTCGGGGCCTCGCCCGGCGAGCGTCGAGGGGCTGGGCTTCCGGCGCTGGCTGTTCACCCGCGACCTGCTGATGCACTTCGCCAAGATGGAGGGCCAGGTCTATGGCCCGCTGATGGACGAGGTGGGCGGCGAAGTGGCACATGTGGCAAGCCATGCGAGCGCCGAGACCGCTGCCCTGGTCGCGGATTTCCGCGAGCACGTCACGCGCTGGCACGGCTTCCCGAGCGAAGCCCAGTGGGACATCTATGCGCGCGCGACTCGCTGGCTGACGGCACGGATCCGCGAGCGGCTCGAAGGCGAGGCCACCGATATCCTGCCGCTGCTCTCCCGACTGCCCGTGGACGAGCGGGGCGCCTGCCCCGGCAAGCCGGACCATCGCTATGTCGCGGATGCATGGGAAATTCGCGAGCTGATCTTCGGTGGCGCAGCCCCGGCAGTTGCAGCCGATGCCGAGCCCGGTAACGCCGGATCAATGCCAGAGGATAAGGATCAGGAGAATGACCGGAATCGGAATGCCGAGCAGCCACAACAAGATGCCCTTGCCCATCTGAATCCTCCAAGTAGTTGGTTTAGATTGCGAAAATAACCGCCCAGCACGATACCGGTTCCGCTGGAACCGAGCCGCGGGTTGAGGCACTGAGCATGTGATGACCGACGGCCTTCCCCAGCCCCGCCGTACCCTCGCCATCGCGGCCGTCTCTTTCGGCACGGCGCTGGTGGTGATCGACGGCGCGATCGCCACCGTGGCGCTGCCCACCATCGCCCGGGACCTGCACGTGGACAGTTCGGCGGCAGTCTCTGTCGTCACCGTCTATCAGCTGATGCTGGTGATGCTGCTCCTGCCGCTGGCCGGGCTGGGCGAGCGCATCGGCCTCAAACGGATGTACCAGGCCGGGCAGCTGGTCTTCGCGGTGGCGACGGTGCTGTGCTTCTTCGCCGAGAGCCTGCCTTTCCTGCTCATCGTCCGAGCGGCCCAGGCGGCGGGTGCGGCGGCGGCGCTCAGCGTCTCCTCGGCGCTGATCCGCCGCATCTATCCCTCGAAGCATCTGGGGCGCGGCCTGGGCATCAACTCGGTGGTGGTGTCGAGTTCCGCCGCGCTCGCTCCCACCATCGGCGGCCTGGTGCTGGCAGTCGGGCCCTGGCCCTGGGTGTTCGCATCGGCGGTGCCCTTCGCCGTCGCGAGCCTCCTGTTCGGCCGCGCCCTGCCCGACACGCCCGCACGCGACGAGCCGTTCGACGTGCTGGGGGCGCTGCTCTGCGCCGGCATGTTCGGGCTGGTGATCGGCGGACTGGAGAGCAGCGTGCACGGCGACAGTCCCGTGGTCTCGGCGGCGGTGGTCCTTGCCGGGGCGGCGATCGGCGTGCTGTTCGTCCGCCGCGAGATGCGCGAGCCCAAGCCGATCCTGCCGATCGACCTGCTCACCCGGCCCGTGCTCGCGCTCTCGGTGGTGGGTGCCTATACCGCCTTCATCGCCACGATGACGCTGCTGCTGTCGCTGCCCTTCCGGCTGCAGCACGGCTATGGCTTCGCACCGTCCGAAGTCGGCGCGGTGATCGCGCCCTGGCCGCTCACCACGATGATCGTCGCGCCGCTCGCCGGCTCGCTGTCGGACCGTTATCCAGCCGGCGCGCTGGGCGGGATCGGCATGGTGATCGCCGTGGCGGGGCTGATCCTCCTCGCCTTCCTCCCGGCGGATCCGAGCTGGTTCGACATCGCCTGGCGCATGTCGCTCACCGGGGCCGGCTTCGGCATGTTCCTCTCGCCCAATGCCCGGCTGATCATCGGCTCGGCTCCGATCGACCGTGCTGCCGCGGCGGGCGGGCTCATCTCCACCACGCGAATGGTCGGGCAGACGACGGGCGCGACGCTGGTGGCGGCATTGCTCGCGCTCAATATCGGCGGCGGCACGGTGCCGCCGCTGGTCGCGGCGGGCCTGGCCACCATCGCCGGCCTGTGCAGCCTGGCGCGTCTGCGCCCCGCCATCCGCAATCCCCGCACCGCCGAGACCGAGGACGTGCAGCCCGCCAAATTGCGCTGAGGCCGCATGCGGCCGGCCCGCTTCCGATGTCGCGCGGAAGTTCCCGCCCGATATCTTTGCCTGAGCCTTTCGCCTGCAATCGCGCGTTGCAGTTGCGTCGCGGAAGCGCCTAGAGGCGGATGCATGGCCGCCGAAGCAAAGCATCCGTTCGCCGTTCCCAATTTCCGCTACTATTTCCTCGCCCGGCTCTCGGCGACGCTGGGGCAGATGGCGATGGTGATCGTGATCGGCTGGCAGGTGTACGACATCGCCCGCCGGACGATGTCGGTGAAGGAAGCCGCCTTCCAGCTCGGGCTGATCGGGGTCGCCCAGTTCCTGCCGCTGCTGTTCCTCTCGCTCTTCGCCGGCTGGGTGGCGGATCGGCTCGACCGGCGCTGGATCGCCCGCGCCGCCCTGGCGCTCGAGGCATTCTGCGCGATCAGCCTGGGCGTGCTGACCTATACCCACATGATCAGCCTGCCCGCGCTGTTCGGGATCGCCGCGCTGCTCGGCGTGGCGCGTGCCTTTGCCAGCCCGGCGCTGAGCGCGCTTTCGCCCAATCTGGTTCCCAAGGCGATCCTGCCCACCGCAATCGCGCTCAGCTCGCTTTCGTGGCAGATCGGCACGGTGATCGGGCCCGCGATGGGCGGCTATCTCTATGCCGCGGCCGATTGGCTGTCCTATGCGGTGGCGGGCGGGCTGTTCCTGCTCTCCTTCGTGCTGCTCATGCTGATCGGCGACGTGCCGCGCAGCGCGCGCAAGTTCAACGGCAGCCCCTGGGCACAGATGATCGACGGGCTCCATTATGTCCGTCGCAACCGGCTCGTGCTCGGCGCGATTTCGCTCGACCTGTTCGCGGTGCTGCTCGGCGGCGCGACTGCGATGCTGCCCGTCTATGCCCGCGACATCCTTCAGGTAGGGTCGGAAGGGCTCGGCCATCTGCGCGCCGCCCCGGCGGTGGGAGCGGTGACCACGGCGGTGTTCTTCTCCTGGCGGCCGCTCAAGAGCGATGTCGGCGTGAAGATGCTGCTCGCAGTCGCGCTGTTCGGCGTGGCGACCGTGATCTTCGGCCTGTCCGCGCCGCTGCTCGTGCCGGTGCTGGGCCCGGCGGCGGTGGGTCATGATACTGCCCCGGCGGTAATGGTCGCGCTGTTCGCCCTGTTCGTGCTCGGCGCGGCGGACATGGTCTCGGTCTATGTCCGCCAGTCGCTGATCCAGCTCTACACGCCGGACGAGATGCGCGGGCGCGTCGGCGCGGTCTCGACCTTGTTCATTTCGGGCTCGAACGAGCTGGGCGAGGCCGAATCGGGCTTCCTCGCCGCGCTGATCGGTCCGGTCGCCGCAGTGGTGGGCGGCGGCATCGGCGCGATCCTTGTCACACTGGCATGGGCCAAGCTATTTCCGGAGCTCAGGCGGGCTCGCACCTTCGATCCTCCGGCCAATCTCGAGATTCCTCCCAAGGAGATGATGACATGAAGGCCAATACGATCCTCGAGACGATCGGCAACACGCCCCATATCCGGGCGGGCAAGCTGTTCCCGGACGCCGAAGTCTGGATCAAGTCCGAGCGGACCAATCCGGGCGGCTCGATCAAGGACCGCATCGCGCTGGCGATGATCGAGGCGGCGGAGAAGGACGGCAGCCTGCGCCCGGGCGGCACCATCGTCGAGCCGACCAGCGGCAACACCGGGGTGGGCCTGGCGATGGTCGCGGCAGTGAAGGGCTACAGGCTCGTCCTGGTGATGCCGGAGAGCATGAGCATCGAGCGCCGACGCCTGATGCTCGCTTATGGCGCGACCTTCGATCTCACGCCGCGCGAGAAGGGCATGAAGGGCGCGATCGAGCGTGCGATGGAGATCGTCGAGACGACTCCTGGCGCCTGGATGCCGCAGCAGTTCGAGAACCCGGCGAACATCGATGTGCACGTGCGCACCACTGCGCAGGAGATACTGAACGACTTCGCCGATTCGCCGATCGACGTGATCGTCACGGGCGTCGGCACCGGCGGCCATATCACGGGCGTCGCCGAGACGCTCAAGAAGCACTGGCCCAGCCTCAAGGTCTATGCCGTCGAACCCGAGCTCTCGCCGGTCATCTCGGGCGGCCAGCCCGGCCCGCACCCGATCCAGGGCATCGGCGCCGGCTTCGTGCCACGCAACCTGCATACCGACGCGATCGACGGAGTGATCAAGGTCGATGCGGGCGTCGCCAAGGATATGGCCCGCCGCGCCGCACGCGAGGAAGGCATGCTCGTCGGCATCTCCTCGGGCGCGACTTTGGCCGCGATTCTGCAGAAATTGCCGGACCTCCCTGAGGGCGCCCGTATCCTGGGGTTCAATTATGATACAGGCGAACGCTATCTGAGCGTGCCGGACTTCCTTCCGGAGAGCTGAAGCACTGGAATTAACGCCGGATTAACGCTAAGCTTCCCGAGTCGGGGAGAACGTCGTTTCCGGGGGGAACTTCGTGCGCAATGCAATGATCCTGGTGAGCATCATGCTCGCCATCTATCTGGGGTGGCCGCTTGCTTTCGGGGGGAAGCAGCGCGGGCTGGAGACGCCGGCCGAAGCGCGCGGTGTGGCGGCCGCCCCAGTTTCCAGGCCCAAGCATGTGAGGACGGCGGCGCTTGCCTCGCCGCCGCGGGCCGCGCCCATCCGTCCGGAAAGCTGCTACAAGCGCTATCAGCGTGAAATCAGGCTCTGTTCGGGCGCCACCGCGGCGGCGTGCAAGCTCGGCACGGCCGATCATTGGGACATGTGCGAGGCGACCGGCTTCTGGCCGAACTGAGTTCGCGCCGGAGGTGCTGACCCGGGCATTGCGGCGTTCCGGCGCCGCAATGGTTCCAACTGCGCGACTTCTGCGTTATGGGCGGCGACCCCATGCCGACCCTCGCTGCCCTTCCCGCCCCCGGAGCGCTCTCCGCCCGCGTGCCGCCGATGCTGGTCGCACTGCTCGGCTTGGTCACGCTCGCGGCAATCGTCCTGCCATTGTGGCTGGTGGCCCAGACGCCGCGCACGGCGGTGCACAAGCCCATGCCGGTGAAGGTGTCACATCGCGTGGTGCCGAAGACCGAATTGCCCGAAGTCGAGCCGGTCGAGCTTCAGGTCGTCACCCCCGACGATGCCCGCGCCTGGAATGCTTCCATTCCCTTCTCGCCTCTGCCCAATCCGGCGGCGCGCCCGTTCAACATCTACGGTGCGGAGGACAGCCGGGCCCGCGCAGTCGATTGCCTGGCCGCAGCCGTATATTACGAGGCGGGCGATGACGCGGTGGGCGAGCGCGCGGTCGCGCAGGTCATCATCAACCGTGCGCGCCACCCCGCCTTCCCCAAGACGATCTGCGGCGTCGTGTTCCAGGGCTCGGAGCGGTCGACCGGTTGCCAGTTCACCTTCACCTGCGACGGAGCGATGCTGCGCTATGCGCCCACCGCTGCCGCCTGGGAGCGCGCCCGCTATGTCGCTCGCACCGCGTTGACGGGCGCGGTCTACAAGCCGGTGGGCCATGCGACGCACTACCATACCGATTGGGTGGTCCCCTATTGGAGCGCCAGCCTCGAGAAGATCACGGAGGTGCATACGCATCTCTTCTTCCGCTGGACGGGCTGGTGGGGAACGCCGCCGGCGTTCAATCGCACCTATGCGGGCATCGAACCCAATATCGCGCTGATGGCCCGCCTTTCGCCCGGCGCCTTCCAGAGCGATCCTTCGCTCGAGGCATTGCTGCCCGGCGCAGTCGGTACCGACGGAGCCTTTGTCGACCCCGCCTCGATTCCGCAAAGCGCGGTGCCCGCGCCGATGGCGGCCGAGGGCGGCGAATCGAACAACTTCATGCTCACCCTGCCCAGGGGAATCAATCCGGACGCCTTCGCGGCGCTGGCGATTCGTACCTGCGGCGAGCGGCCCTATTGCAAGTTCATGGCCTGGGCGGATTCGAAACAGACTCCGGCCAGGCTGCCGCTGTCCAGTGCCCAGGTTTCGACCATGTCGTTCAGCTATCTGCGCGACGAGACCCAGGGCTTTGCCAAGGCGCTGTGGAACTGCGGTCAGTTCCGCCGGCCTAGCCCGGTCCAGTGCATGCGCGCCCAGATCCCGGCGGAGGCGGCGCCTGTCGCAGCCGCGCTGCCGATCCCCGGGGCGACGCCGCTCGCCGCGCCAACGCCGCTCGCCGGCATCCGGCGCAAGACCGACGCGGCGGCGCCGCCGGCCGGCGCCCCCGCCGGGGTGCCTGCGCAGGGCAAGGGCATGGTGAGCTTCAGCCTGCCTGCTCCCAGGCCCTCACCGACACCGCAGCCGGCGGCCGAACCGCGCTAATCGACTCGCGCCGCCAGCGCCCGCGCCAGTTCCAGGGCGGAATCGAGGGGAACATCGCTCACATCGGGGCGATGCCAGCCGCTTGCCCCGGCCGTATCCACTCTCACCGTCGCCACACCCAGCCGGCGTTGCAGCCAGCTGCGCCGCACGGTGAGTGCCTGGATCGATTCGATCGGCACGATCCAGTCGCGCTGGGAAAGCACGCCGCGCATCACCTGCAGGCTGGTTTCGAGCAGCGCGTAGCGATGCCGGGCACGCTGGAAGCACGCGACGATCACCGGCCCGGGCGCAAGCAGCAGTCCCCACCAGAGCGGCGCCAGAAAGAAGCCGCCAATCCCCAGGATCAGCGCAAGCGGCGCCCCGTGGCGGATCGCCGAGCGTAGAATATGCGCCGCCGCCACCGGGCGCAGCCCGAGGCGTTCGAAGGGCGGCAGCGGCGTGGCGGCGATCACCTCCGCCGCTTCCTCCGCAGTGGCGAAGGGTGCCATTTCCTGCCGCCCCGATCGATCGGCGCTGCCCCCCAGCGTCTGCACTTCCACGGCGTTCCAGCCCAGCCGCCCGCTGATCGCTCCCCGGCGGATCAGGCCGAGCTGGATGCGGCGGTCGGCGATGACGGCTTCGGACCGCGTGACCAGCCCCCGGACACGGCGGAAACGGCCAGGCTCATGCGTGAGCACGAAGCCATAGTCCTTGAGCAGCGTGCGCACCAGGCCGGCGATCACGCACAGCAGCAGAGCCATCGCCAGCACCAGGAACAGGCCGAGAATGCTGAACCGGGCGAAGGCGATGCGCTCGGCCTCGCCGAACAGCTTCTCCCAATCGAACTGCAGCACCCGGTCGAGCGAATGGATCGCACCGTAGATCGCCGCGATCCAGATCATCGAGAAGCCGAATGCCCCGCTCAACAGCACGCGGCCAAGCGACATGGCGAAGACCAGATGACGGTCGGGCTCCACGGGCGTCTCGGCGCCGGCCCGTATTTCCGGCGCCACCCGCCGGCCGCGCAGCAGGGCGCGCAGACGCTCGGCTTCAGCCATGGAGACGCTGTCGAGCATGGCCTCCTCGGCTTCTCCGCCACCCGTCTCCAGCCTGACCACCGCCAGTCCGAAGATGCGGGCGAAGGGGCCGCGCTCGATCGACACATCCTGGATCCGGCCGCGCGGTATCGAACGGCGGCGGCGCTGGAGAACGCCGTGCTGGATCAGCACTTCCTCCGCACCGATCCGGTAGGTGAAGCTCCACCAGCCCAGCCAGGTGGAAACGATCACCACCGCGGCGATGGCGGCAAAGGCACCCAGCGCCAGCGCCGGGTGGAACTCGCGACCGGCAAAGCCGAGGATCAGCGGCGGGACGATGACCGTGGAAGGCGCGCGCATCGCGAAGCGCAGGATCACCGTGAGGATGTGGAGCCGCCGTGGCGCATCGCCCCGATCAATCATGTTGCGCGCTGCCGATGCGCTCGCGGATCGCGTCGCGTATCTCCTCGGCGGTCGCGCGCGTGATGCCGGGCAGGATCACGACATTGGCTTCGGTGCCCGCCGTGTGGAGGACCAGAGTCGCCACGCCGAACAGTCGCTCGAGCACGTCCTGCGCCACGTCGATATGCTGGACGCGGAGCGTCGGGACGATCGTGTGCACCCGTGTCCACAGGCCATGCTCGACATGGAGTTCGCCGCCCGTGAAGGCGTAGCCCCAACGCCGCCAGCGCCGTCCCGGCGCGAAGCCGGCGGTCCACAGGACGAGCGGCAGCACCGGCGCGACGATCGCCCCCTGCATCGGCAGCCCCGGCACGAAGAACTCGCCCGCTATCGCCGCCGCGAGCAGGATGGCCGCGGTGCGGATGGCGCGCAGCCGGATAACATGAAGCTGTCCGCGTTCGAGCGGCATGAGCGGAACGATGGCCAAGGTCATGAAAAGACTATCACCGAGTGTCTTACTCCACTCAAGCACTAGCTGCGCCGGAGCGGGGCAAAGTTTCCGAAATTTGCACAAGGAGCCGCGGCATTCCGACCGCCGGCCCGAGACTGCTCACATCCGGACGATCCCATCGCGCCGGACCCGAATCTCGAACGCACTCGCCCGGAAATCGAATAGAAAATAAGGTTGCGCGTCGATGTATTCTCATCCGAATGCTCATAAATTCATAGCACTTGCAATCGCCTTACGACGAATATGATAGAAAAATATACGAGAAAGCGAGTGACATCGAAGAAGCACCGAAACGGACATGGTTTCCAGGCAATCGGTTTATCCAATGCCGTGGATCGCTTGGCTTCAGGAAGTGAAACGATTACCTTGCATCCAGGGGAAATTCAGGGGAGGAAGCGCATGTCCGAGCCGCCGCCGACACGCAAGCTCACGATCATCGCCAAGGATCCCGGACTGCGCCTCGGTCCGGGGGGACCCATGGCATTCGTCGAAGTCAGCGTCCCGGCGGAAATCCTTGCCAAGGGGCCGACCGGCTACCGGATCAAGGTCGTCGACTATAACGCGACCGAGCGGCGCACCTATCTCGACGAGCAGAAATATCAGACCGGCGACGGAACGCTGATCGACCCCTTCGCACCCCGCCCCGGCGAGACGCGCCAGGATCCGGCCTATCAGCATCGCCTGCTCGCCGATCCGAATTTCCACGCGCAGAACGCCTATGCGATCGCGATGCGCACCCTGGGCGCGTTCGAGCGGGCGCTGGGGCGGCGCGTGAGCTGGAGTTCCGGCGGTCACCAGTTGCATATCGCCCCGCACGCCTTCGCTCAGGCGAACGCTTTCTATTCGGAGCCCGACCGGGCGCTGATGTTCGGCTATTTCTTCCGGCAGGACGGGCAGCCGGTCTTCACCTGCCTCAGCCACGACATCGTCGCGCACGAGACGGCGCATGCGCTGCTGGACGGTCTGCGGTCGCGATTCACCGAGCCTTCGGGCCCCGACCAGGCGGCGTTTCACGAAGGCTTTGCCGACATAGTCGCCCTGCTGTCGATCTTCTCGCTCAAGCCTGTCGTCGCCGCTGCGATCGGGGAGGACGGGCACTTCGTCGACGCGGATCGCACGATCCGGCTGGTGGCGGTGAGCAAGCTGACCGCCGAGGCGATCCGCAAGTCCATCCTGCTGGGCGTCGCCCGCGAGGTCGGCGAAGCGCTCGAGACGGGCCAGCGGGGGGCGCTCCGCCGGTCGGTCGAACTCACGCCCGAAGCGGTCCGGACGCTCCATGGCGAAGTGGAAGAGCATGCGCGCGGCGAGATCATCGTCGCCGCGATGATGAACGCCTTTGTCGAGCTATGGAGCGATCGGATCGCCGAGCTCGGACGCTTCGCCGGCGACAGCTACAATCTCGACTCCGTCGTCGAGGAAGGCACGAAGCTGGCCGGGCACCTGCTCAACATGGCGATCCGCGCGCTCGACTACTGCCCGCCGACCGATCTCGACTTCGGCCAGTATCTCAGCGCGTTGCTGACCGCCGACCGCGAGCTGGTGCCCGAGGACGAATGGGGATATCGCGCGGTGATCCGTGCGACCTTCGAACGCTACGGCATCCGCCCCCAGGCCGGAACCTGCGACGCCGACGGGTGCTGGCAGCGCTATCCGGCCGATGGTGCGCTGACCTATGCCCGGTCGAACTACCAGGCGATGACGCGCAGCCCCGACGAGCTGTTTCGCTTCCTGTGGGAAAATCGCGAGACGCTGGGCCTGAGCGCCCGCGCCTATTCCGAAGTGATCTCGATCGACCCGGCGAGCCGGATCGGCCCCGACGGCATCGCCCTGCACGAGACGGTCTGCCAATATGTGCAGCGCGCCGACCTGTTCGGCGCCGAGTTCAAGGCCGTGCTCGGCACCGAGCGGCCGGAGGGCATGCGCAGCACCGATCGCTATACCGCCTATGGTGGCGGCGTGGTGATCCTCGATCAATATGGCCGCGTCAAATATCACATCGCCAATCGGCTGGAGGATGCCGAGCGCCAGCTGACACGGGCGCAATATATGGTCGACACCGGACAGATCGGCGCGCCCGAAACGCCCGATCGGCTCCGCTTCGCGATCCTCCATCAGCAACGCATGGGAGCCTGAACATGCCGACAGCTCCGGAAACTGCGACGATCTATGCCTATCAGGTCGGCTTCGGCGACTGCATCCTGGTGCGCTTCGCCTATCCCGGCGGCGACCTGCGCCACATGCTGATCGACTTCGGCACGACCGGCTTGCCCGAACATGCCGAGAAGACCCAGATGCTCCGGATCGCCCAGGACATCGAAACCAAGGTGCGCGAGGGCGATTCGACCCGGCGCCTAGACGTGCTGGTCGCCACCCATCGCCATGCCGATCACATCAGCGGCTTCGCGACCAAGGACGGCGCGGCATCGGGCGACGTGATCCGCGGCCTCGATCCGCGCGTCATCGTCCAGCCCTGGACCGAGGCTCCGGAGGCTCCAGTGGATTGGGAGGGCCCCGACGCCAGCGTTACCGGACAGGCGCTGCGGCAGCGCCGCGCGTCGCTACAGGCGATGGAGGATGCCGCGGGCGCGCTCGTGGCGTTCGCCAACGCCCAGGCGAACCACCTCCCCAAGGCCTTGGGCGAGCAGCTCCAGTTCATCGGGCAGGACAATCTCTCGAACAGATCGGCGATCGACAATCTGCGGACCATGTCCGGCGAGAAACGCTATGCCTATCATGGCTGCGACCTGGGCCTTGCCTCGGTGCTTCCCGGCATGGACGTGCATGTCCTGGGGCCGCCCACGCTGCGACAGACCGACACGATCCGGAAGCAGCGCTCGAGCGATCCCGACGAGTTCTGGCAACTCGCACCGAAGCGGCTCAACGACGCGCTGGCCATCGGCGGAGAGGGCAACCTCCTCTTCCCGGATGCCAAGTATCGGCTGCGCTCGAAGCCCCTGCTCGAGCATCGCTGGCTTCAGGAGCGGATAGAGGCCGCCAATACGGAGATGCTGGTCGGGCTGGTGCGCGCGCTCGACGCGCAGATGAACAACACCAGCGTCATCCTGCTGCTCAAGGCCGGTTCCAAGACCCTGTTGTTCCCCGGCGACGCGCAGATCGAGAACTGGGCCTATGCGTTGCAATCGGACATGGCATCGCTGCTCGATGACGTCGATCTCTACAAGGTCGGCCATCATGGCAGCCGCAACGCCACGCCGCGCAGCATGTGGCGCCGCTTCGCCAAAAAATCGGACAGGGCCGGCCCCGGCCGGCTGACTTCGGTGCTGTCAACCAAGCATGGCAAACATGGCAGCGAGGACCGCAAGACGGAAGTGCCGCGCCGCACCCTGGTCACCGAACTCGACGCGCAGTCCGATCTCTACTCCACCGAAGCGCTGGAACCCGACGCGCTCTATCAGCGCGTCGAGCTGGACCTGCGGTAGCCGCAGCCGGCCGGGCTCTACTCGCGTTCCCGCGAGCGCCGGGCCGCCGCACGGGATTCGGCGCGCTTGCGCGGCTCGAGGATCAGCGTGCGATCCTCGACGCGCCAGGATTTGAGGCGTGACAGGAAGTTCATGCCCAGCACGTCGAGATCGCCGAAGCTGTCGCCCACCACCAGCGGCAGGTCGCGCGTCGACAGCGGCCCGATCGCGACATTGTCGGCCCGCGCCGGCTGCGCCTGCACCGTGCCGTTGGCGGTTTCGATCAGCACCGGCGGCGCCAGGGCCGGCTTGACATCGGCTGCATCGGCGGTGTCGCTCGAGATCGCAGTGATGGTCGCGCCGCTGTCGACCAGCATGCGCCGCTCGACTCCGTTGATCTGCACCCGGGCCCAGAAATGTCCGTCGGGGCTCATCTTGATGCGTACCGTCTCGCCCTGGACCACCTGCTGCTCATAGCCGAGCTTCTCCGACGCGCGCGCCAGCAGCCCGCCCAGTTCCTGGCGATGATACATCACGATCACCGTCGTCACGCCGATGATCGCCCACAGCACCAGCGTCTGCAGGATCCCGCGCAAGGTGATGCGCTGCGCCGACAGTGCCTTGAGCGCGAGCATCAGCGCACCGAGCAACAGCAGCAGCTGGATGATGCGATCGTCACTCATATCGCTACCTCCATGCCGTCGAAGCCCGGCTCGACTCCGGCGGGAAGCGTTGCGGCAAGCGTCGCATAGTCCATCGAATTGTCCATATGCGCGAGCAGCGTGCGTCGCGGCGCCAATTCCCGCACCCAGCCCAGCACGGCATCGAGATCCGCATGCGTCGGGTGCGGCGCCCGGCGCAGGCAATCGGCCACCCAGAGATCGGGATTCTGATACAAGTTGCGCATATCCCACGTCATCTCATTGAAATCTATAGCATATACTATGGATTTCCCTCTGCTCTCGAAGCGCAGCCCCGCAGAGCTTATCCCTCCGTGCGGCTGATCCACCACCCGGATATGGATATCGCCGATCATGATTGCATCGGGCAGCGCCTCGATCGCCACGGTCGGCCGGTAGAGCTTGCTGCCCTTGAAGACATAGCCGAAGCGCGCCTCGAGCCGCTCCTGCGTGAAGGGCCGGGCGAGGCCGCGGACCGGTTCCCCCGCGCGGGCGTGCATGATCTGCCGCAGGTCGTCGATGCCGTGGCAATGGTCGGCATGGTCATGCGTCCAGATCACGGCGTCGAGATCGGTGATGCCGGCAGCCAGTGCCTGCTCGCGAAAGTCCGGGCTGGTGTCGATCAGGATCCGGGTCGCCTCGGTCCACACCAGCGCCGAGGCGCGGGTGCGCCGGTTCTTCGGCTCGGCGGGGTCGCATGCCCCCCAGTCGTTTCCGATCCGCGGCACGCCGGACGAAGTCCCCGAGCCGAGGAGGCGGAACTTCATGCCAGGGTCTTGGCGAACAGCTTGTGGAAATTGGCGCGAGTCGCATCGGCCAGCGCGTCGGGATCCTCGCCGCGCAACTGGGCGAGGAAGCGGCAAGTGTCCGCCACGAACGCCGGCTCGCCGGTCTTGCCCCGATGCGGCACCGGGGCAAGAAAGGGCGCGTCGGTCTCGATCAGCAGCCGCTCCAGCGGCAGCCGCGCCGCCGTCGCCTGCAAGTCGTGCGCGTTCTTGAAGGTCACGATGCCCGAGATCGAGATATAGAAGCCGAGAGCGAGCGCGATATCGGCGAACTCCCGGCTCGCGGTGAAGCAATGGATCACGCCGGGGAAGCTCCCTTTCGCCATTTCGTCCCGCAGGATCTCGGCGGTGTCGGCTTCGGCATCGCGGGTGTGCACGATCAGCGGCAATTGCGTCTCGCGGCAGGCGGCGATGTGGGCGCGGAAACTCGCCCGCTGGCGATCGCGGTCGCTATGGTCGTAATAATAATCGAGCCCGGTCTCGCCGATGCCGACCACGCGCGGGTGCCGCGCCTTCTCGACCAGCCTGGCCGCATCGATATCGGGGTGCTCGTCCGCCTCGTGCGGGTGAATGCCGACCGAGGCCCAGACATCGCCTTCGCGCTCGGCCACGCCGATCACTTCGTCCCATTCGCGCTCGCGAGTCGAGATGTTGAGCATCGCGACCACGCCGGCCGCACGGGCGCGCGCCAGCACCTCGGGCTGCTGCTCGCCCAGGCCCTTGTAGATCAGGTGGCAATGGCTGTCGGCGAGGTTCACGCGTCTTCCTTCAGCTCCAGGCGCGGGAAGATGGGGGTCGGCGCCGCGATGCGGAAGTCCGGATCGCCCTCGGCGCCCAGTTGCGCCAGCAGCTTCGCCGCCGATCCGGGCACCACCGGCTCGATCGTGACGGCAAGGCGCCGGATCGCGCGCAGCAATGTGCCGAGCACCGCGTGCATCCGCTCGGGATCGGTCTTGCGCAGCCCCCAGGGCGCCTGCGCGTCGATATACTGGTTGCAGGCGAACACGCCGGTCATCCACAGTTCCACGCCCTGGCTGAGCGCAAGATCCTCGAACGCGCGGGTGAAGCCGGCACAGGCCGTGTCCACTTCGGCGAGCAGCACCGCATCGGCCTCCTCCGCCCGCCCGGCCTCGATGCGTCCCTCGCAATTCTTGGCAATGAAGGCCAGCGTGCGCTGGGCGAGATTGCCGAAGCTGTTCGACAGATCGGCATTGGCGCGGGTGACGATCGCCTCGTCGCTGAACGTGCCGTCATTGCCGAAGCTCACGTCGCGCAGCAGGAAATAGCGCAGCGCGTCGACGCCGTCATATTCGGCCAGCGCCATCGGATCGACGACGTTGCCGAGCGACTTGGACATTTTCTCCCCGCGATTGAGCAGGAAGCCGTGCCCGAACACCTGCCTGGGCAGCGCAATCTTCGCCGACATCAGGAAGGCCGGCCAATAGACCGTGTGGAAACGGACGATGTCCTTGCCGATCAAATGGATATCGGCGGGCCAGTAGCGCCCCAGCCGTTCCTGGTCGTCGGGATAGCCCGCTCCGGTCAGGTAATTGGTCAGCGCGTCGACCCAGACGTACATCACATGCCCCGGCGAGCCTGGCACCGGCACGCCCCAGTCGAAGCTGGTGCGCGAGACCGACAGGTCCGCCAGCCCGCCTTCGACGAAGCGCAATATCTCGTTGCGCCGCGTTTCCGGGCGAATGAAGTCCGGATTGGCGGCGTAGAAGTCGAGCAGCGGCTGCTGGTATTTCGAAAGCCGGAAGAACCAGGTCTCCTCCGCGGTCCACTCGACCGGCGTGCCCTGGGGCGAAAGCTTCGCGCCGTCTTCCCCTTCGACGAGTTCCTTCTCTTCGTAGAACGCCTCGTCGCGCACCGAATACCAGCCCTCGTAGCGATCGAGATACAGGTCGCCCGCATCGGCCATCGCCTGCCAGATCGCCTGGCTGGCCTTGTAGTGATCGGCTTCCGAAGTACGGATGAAACGATCGCACGAGATATCAAGCTTCTCTGCCATCTCACTGAAATAAGACGACATCTCGTCGGCAAGCTCGCGCGCGGTCATGTCGCGGTCGCGCGCGGTCTTGACCATCTTGAGGCCATGTTCGTCGGTGCCGGTCTGAAAGAATACGTCGCGGCCCCGCTGGCGCTGGAAACGGGCGATCGCGTCGGCGGCGATCATCTCATAGGCGTGCCCGATATGCGGGCGGCCATTGGGATAGTGGATCGCTGTGGTGATGTAGAAGGGCTCGGCCATCCGGCGCATCTAGAGGCTGTGTGCGGCAGCGGCAACGCCCGCGTGGCAATATGCAGGTCGGCGCGGCCATGTTCGCCATCAGCCCTGCGAAAGCGGGGATCTCGTGCCACGGCACATGCCCGCCGCCCAAGGGTCTCGCCTTCGCGGAAATGACAGTGGACAAAGTGCTGCCGCCGCTGCGATGTCACCGGTTACCCTTGGTAACCTTTGCCACCGGCCTTGATCTTTGCGGCGCGTTGGTGTCTCGCGGGGCCGAAACGACGATAGAGAGGCAAGCATGCGACAGCCCGCGGGGAAATTGCTTTTGTTCGGCGCCACCGGCGACCTTTCCCAGCGAATGCTGCTTCCCTCGCTCTATGGCCTGCATGCCGACGGGCTGCTGCCCGAGGGCCTGACCATCACCGGCACCGCGCGCTCGGATCATGACGATGCCGGGTTCCGCGCCTTCGCCCGGGAAGCCCTCGAACATTTCGTTCCCGCCGACCGCAAGGATGACAGCGCTGTCGGCAGCTTCCTCGAGCGGCTCTTCTACCAGCGGCTCGATGCCTCGAAGACCGACGGCTTCGCCGCGCTGGCCGAAAAGCTGGGCGACATCTCGGGCGGGCTCGCCATCTTCCTGTCGACCGCGCCCTCGCTGTTCGGCCCGACGATCAAGGGGCTCGAATCGGCGGGGCTGACCGGCGACAATGTCCGGATCGGGCTGGAAAAGCCGCTGGGCGTCGACCTCGCCTCCAGCCGCGTCGTCAACGACATCGTCGCCAAGGCCTTTCCGGAAGAGCGCACTTTCCGGATCGATCACTATCTCGGGGAGGCGACGGTGCAGAACATCCTGGAGCTGCGCTTCGGCAATTCGCTGTTCGAGCCGGTGTGGAATGCGCAGGGCATCGACCATGTCCAGATCACCGTCTCCGAGACGGTCGGCCTGGAGGGCCGCGCAGGCTATTACGACGATGTCGGCGCGCTGCGCGACATGGTGCAGAACCATATGCTCCAGCTGCTCGCGCTGATCGCGATGGAGCCCCCCGCCCGCTTCGACGGCACTTCGATCCGCGACGAGAAGGTGAAGGTGCTGCGCTCACTCCGCCCGATCGCCGGCGCCGACGTGCCGAACCTGACCGTGACCGGCCAATATGGCGGCGGCGCGGTGAAGGACGAGATCGTCCGCTCCTACGATACCGATCTGGAAAAGCCCTCGGACACCGAGACCTTCGTCGCGATCAAGGCGCATGTCGACAATTGGCGCTGGCACGGCGTCCCCTTCTATCTGCGCACCGGCAAGCGCCTTGCCGAGCGGCGCAGCGAGATCGTGATCCAGTTCAAGCCGGTGCCGCATTCGATCTTCGAGGATCGCGGCGGCACGCTCCAGCCCAACATCCTGGTGATTCGCCTCCAGCCCGAGGAGTATATCCAGCTGCGCGTGATGGCGAAGCAGCCCGGGCTGGATCGCGAGGGCATCCGCCTGAAGGAAGTGCCGCTGAACCTGAGCCTCGAGCATGAGTTCGCCGGAACGCGCCGCCGCATCGCCTATGAGCGGCTGTTCCTGGACCTGATCGAAGGCGATCCCACGCTGTTCGTCCGCCGCGACGAAGTCGAGGCGCAATGGGAATGGATCGACGCGATCCGCGAAGGCTGGAAGGCCGGCGGCGTGAAGCCCAGGCCCTATGCCTCGGGCAGCTGGGGGCCGAGCGCCTCGATCGCGCTGACCGAGCGCGACGGCGTGACATGGAACGAGTGACCTTCGCGATCCTCTCCCGGAGAGAGAGGATTGGGCCAAAGGCCTTCCGGACCGTTTGAACGACACCCACCTAAGAAGAATTCCAAGGAGCTGACATGACGACCGAAATCGAATGGTGGGATTATGACGATGCCGACGAGATGGCGGAGGCCGTCGCGGGCGATATCGGCTTCATCATCGAGAGCGCGATCGACGCGCGCGGCGCCGCGGTGATCGCGCTGGCCGGCGGCAAGACCCCGCTGCCGATCTACGAGAAGCTGGCCAAGGCCAAGATCGACTGGAAGCGCGTGACGATCGTGCCCGGCGACGATCGCATCGTGCCGCTGGGCGATCCGCTGTCAAACGTCACTGCGATCGGCAAGATCTTCATCCCCAAGGGTGCGCGGGTGATCCCGCTCGTCTCGGACAAGGCGCCGGACTACAAGGCCGCGGGCCGCTCGGCCGACGCGCTGCTCCAGGACGTGCACTGGCCGCTCGATCTCTGCCTGCTCGGCGTGGGCGGCGACGGGCATTGCGCCTCGATCTTCCCCGGCCCCGATTTCGACGAGGCGCTGAACGGGCCGAAGGAGCGCCGCGCGCTGGGCGTGATGCCCGATCCCCTTCCCCCCGAAGCCCCGGTCGCCCGCGTCACGCTGTCGCGTGCCGCCATCGTCTCGGCCCGCGCGCTGATGATCGCAGTGACCGGCGAGGCCAAGAAGGAAGTGCTGGAAGCAGCGATCGACCAGGGCGCGTCGTCGTCCTATCCGGTCGGCCGCGTGCTTGCCGATGTCGAGCTGCCGGTGGATATTCACTGGGCGGCATGATGCTTTCCCTGCTCCCCGGCAACGGCCGGGGTTCAGTTGCAACGTCGTTCAAGAGGTTCGGGCACCTCAGGTGCCGGCCCGGGACCGGCCCCCGTCTTCGCCGGGGAACAGCTAGCGCAAATGGAATGAGTGCATGATCCAGCTCCACCCCGAAATCGCCGCGGTCACCGATCGCGTGATCGAGCGCTCCAAGGCGAAGCGCCGCGCCTATCTCGCGCTGATCGATGCCGAGCGTGCGTCGGGCAACGATCGGCCGAAGCTCGGCTGCGCCAATCTCGCCCACGCCTATGCCGGCACCGACGAGCAGCGCGACCAGTTGAAGGCCGGACGCTCGATGAACATCGGGATCGTGACGGCCTATAACGACATGCTGTCGGCGCATGCAGTCTATTATCGCTATCCCGAGCAGATGAAGATCTGGGCGCACGAGGCCGGCGCCACCGCGCAGGTGGCGGGCGGCGTCCCGGCGATGTGCGACGGCGTGACCCAGGGCTATCAGGGCATGGAGCTGTCGCTGTTCAGCCGCGACACGATCGCGCTGTCGACCGCGGTGGCCCTCTCCCATCGCACTTTCGAGGGCGCGGCGCTGCTCGGCATCTGCGACAAGATCGTGCCGGGGCTGGTGATAGGCGCGCTGCGCTTCGGCCATCTGCCGATGGTGCTGGTGCCCGGCGGGCCGATGCGCTCGGGCCTGGCCAACAAGGAGAAGGCGCGGATCCGCGAGCTCTATGCCGAGGGCAAGGTGGACCGCGACGAGCTGCTCGACGCCGAGATCGCAGCCTATCACTCCAAGGGCACCTGCACCTTCTACGGCACGGCCAATTCGAACCAGATGATGATGGAGGCGATGGGCCTCCACATGCCGGGTGCGGCCTTCGCCAATCCGGGCACCAAGCTGCGGCAGGAGCTGACTCGCGCCGCCGTGCACCGGCTCGCCGAGATCGGCTGGAACGGCGACGATTATCGCCCGATCGGGCATGTGGTCGACGAGAAGGCCATCGTGAACGCGGCAATCGTGCTGCTGGCAACGGGCGGATCGACCAATCACCTGATCCATGTGCCGGCGTTCGCGCGGGCGGCAGGGATCACGATCGACTGGGACGATTTCGACCGGCTCTCGCGCGTGGTGCCGCTGCTGGCGCGCGTCTATCCGAACGGTTCGGCCGATGTGAACGGCTTCGAGGACGCCGGCGGGCCGAGCTTCGTGATCCGCGAACTGCTCAGGGCCGGACTGATGCACGCCGACACGCTCACTGTCGGCAAGGGCGGCATGGCGGACTATGGCCGCAAGCCGGTGATGGCCGGCGAGGCGCTGGAATGGATAGAGCACGGCGCCGAGAGCGGCGACGACACGATCCTGCGCACCGCCGACGCTCCCTTCTCGCCGGAGGGCGGATTCCGCATCCTCAAGGGTAATCTCGGCCGCGCCTGCATCAAGGTGAGCGCCGTCGAGCGCGAGCGCTGGACGATCGAGGCACCGTGCCGCGTATTCGCGGACCAGGCCGAGGTACAGGCGGCATTCAAGGCCGGCGAGCTGGAACGCGACGTGATCGTGGTCGTGCGCTTCCAGGGCCCCAAGGCGAACGGCATGCCTGAGCTGCACAAGCTCACGCCGCCGCTGGGCGTGCTGCAGAATCGCGGGTTCAAGGTCGCGCTGGTCACCGACGGGCGCATGTCGGGGGCGAGCGGCAAGGTGCCGTGCGCTATCCATCTCAGTCCCGAGGCGCTGGGCGGCGGCCCGATCGGCAAGCTGCGCGACGGCGACGTGGTGCGGCTCTGCGCGGAGACAGGCGAGCTCAACGCCCTGGTCGATGCGGCCGAATGGGAAGCGCGCGCGCATGCCGCCACACCCGCTCCCGCCCAGGGCACGGGCCGCGAGCTGTTCGCGATGCTGCGCCATCATTGCGACGAGGCCGAAAGGGGCGCCTCGGCGATGCTGGCGGAAGCGGGCCTGTAATTGGCCTCCCCTCCCTGGAAAGGGAGGGGATCGAGGCCCGGCGACATGGCGGGCCCGCGCTTGCCGGCTCGATATTGCCGTGCCCCAACCCACTCCCGCCCTCCCTTGCCGGGAGGGTAGTTTCGACGTCGCCCTTTACTTCTGCGCCACATCGGAGAAGAAGGGCCCGGCCGGGTCTGGCAACGTTGACAGACCCAGGCAGACGAGAGGATCAGGAGCCCGAATGGAAGTCGTCGCGGTCGATATCGGGGGCACGCATGCCCGCTTCGCCGTTGCCGAAGTGGCGAACGGCCGCGTCGTCTCGATCAGCGAGCCGATCACCCAGAAGGTCGCCGAGCATGCCAGCCTGCAACTCGCCTGGCAGGCCTATGGCGAGGCGCTGGGCCGGGAATTGCCGAAGGCTGCGGCGCTTGCGGTGGCTTCGCCGGTGGGCGGCGAAATCATCAAGCTGACCAACAATCCCTGGATCATCCGCCCTGCCCTGATTCCCGAGCGGCTGGGCGCCGACACCTGGACGGTGGTCAATGATTTCGAGGCGATCGGCCATGCCGTGGCGCAGATGGGCGTCGAGCATTTCCTGCACCTTTGCGGGCCCGAGGAAGCGCTGCCCGAGAAGGGCTCGATCACCGTGTGCGGGCCGGGCACCGGCCTGGGCGTGGCGCAGGTCTTCCGTCACCGCGCCGGTTACGACGTGATCGCCACCGAGGGCGGCCATAGCGACTTCGCCCCGCTCGATCCGATCGAGGATGCACTCGTGAAGCGGCTGCGCAAGACCTATACCCGGGTTTCCAAGGAGCGCGTGGCGGCGGGGCCGGCGATCGTCTCGCTCTACGAGACCCTGGCCGAGCTCGAGGGCAAGCCGGTCCACCGGCTGGACGACAAGGCGATCTGGACGCTCGCGCTCGAGGGCAAGGACGAGCTGGCCGTGGCCGCGCTCGACCGCTTCTGCCTCAGCCTGGGCGCCGTCGCCGGCGACCTGGCGCTGTGCCACGGCCCGAGCGGCGTGGTGATCGCCGGCGGTCTGGGCTTGCGCTTGAAGGACCATCTGTTGCAGTCGGGCTTCGGCCAGCGGTTCGTCGCCAAGGGCCGGTTCCAGGGTCTGATGTCCTCCATTCCGGTGAAGCTCATCACGCACCCGCAGCCGGGCCTGTACGGCGCCGCCGCGGCGATCGCGCAGGAGCATGCCCTTTGAATATCGAAGCCATCATGAAGACCGCGCCGGTGATCCCGGTGCTCGTGATCGAAGACGCCGCCACCGCCCGCCCGCTCGCGGAGGCGCTGGTGAAGGGTGGCCTGCGCGTGCTCGAAGTGACGCTGCGCACCGGGGCCGCGCTGGAAGCGATCGCCGAGATGAAGAAGGTCGAGGGCGCGATCGTCGGCGCAGGCACAGTGGTGAACACCGAACAGTTCGAGCAGGTGATGAAGGCCGATGCCGAGTTCATCGTCTCGCCGGGGCTGACCGAACGGCTGGGCGATGCGATCGTGCGCAGCGGCGTGCCGTACCTGCCGGGCGTGGCCAATGCCGGCGACATCATGCGCGGCCTCGACCTGGGGCTGGAGCATTTCAAGTTCTTCCCGGCCGAGACTTCGGGTGGGCTGAAGGCGTTGAAGGCGCTCGCCGCGCCCTTCTACCAGTGCAAATTCTGCCCGACCGGCGGCATCTCGGCCGCGACCGCGCCGGAATGGCTGGCCTTCGATCCGATCCTGTGCGTGGGCGGCTCCTGGGTCACGCCCAGGGGCGCGAGCTACGAACAGGTCGAGGCGCTGGCGCGGGAAGCGGCCGGGCTGTCGCGATAGCCGATCGCCATCCTCGCGAAGGCGGGATCCACTCCAGGGGCATGGCGCTCGTGACTCTGGATCCCCGCCTTCGCAGGGAGCACGGGAACAACCGGAAACGGTAAGGTCTATTGCCGCCCGGTGATCCGCGAGATCTCGCGCGCGACCATTTCTTCCACCAGCCGCGGCAGATTGGCATCGAGCCAGTCGCGCAGCATCGGCTTCAGCATCTCGCGCACCATCCCCTCCAGCGTGTCGGCGCCGGACACCTCAGGCTTCACCACCATCCGCGACAGCGCCTCAAGCGGGCCGCGCGTCGCCTCGGCGGCGCGATCGGACAGGATCGGATCGGCGGGCGCCGCCGCAGGTGCCGTGGCGGCGGCCTTCGGGGCGACTTCGGGCGGCGTGGGGGAACCCATCGACATCGGGGTCGGCGTCTCCAGTCTGTCCTCGTCGACCGGCTGGCTCAGTTCGAGCACTTCGTCGATGGCAGCGGATTTCTCCGCCACCGTCGTCGTCGCGCGTCCGCCGCGGCGCGCACGCGTCGCGATGGCAGCATCACCCTCCTCGGCGATGATGCGCTTGATGGAGGAAAGAATCTCCTCCATCGACGGCTCGCTACTGATGTCCCCCATCAACCGGCTACTCCTGAAAGCCCCGGAGGCGCGTCATCAGGGATTTTTACGGTTAATGTCAACAGGCCGCGTGGCATCGCGCCGCTGAAGCACGGGATCGAGCGAAGTTCCGGAGACGCTCGGCGTCTGCGCGGGCGTCTGGTTGGTGCGCGTTCCCACTGGCTGGGGCTCGGGATCATCGTTGCGATCCGACCAGCGATTCTTCACGCGCTTGTAGTTGATGTCCGGATCGTAGAGCGGCCCGCCGTCCAGGTTGAGATCCCGCGCTTCGGCCCGGCCCATCGCCGCCAGCAGCGTAAAGCCGGCGACATAGGCGTCTCGCTCGGCGGTGACGTAGTTGACCTGGCTGGTGAGCAGCTCCTGCTCGGCGTTCAGGATGTCGAGGATCGTGCGGGTGCCGACGCTGTTCTCGGCACGGACGCCTTCGAGGCTCAGCTTGTTGGCATCCACTGCGACGCGCGACGATTCGATCACGCGCAGCGCCGACTGGTAGCTGGCATAAGCGGAGCGCACCTGAGCGATCACGCCGCGCTCGGTGAGCGTCACCGTCTCCAGCGCCGAGGCCCGGCGCGCCTGGGCCTGGCGAACCTGCGCCGCCGGAAGCCCGCCCTGGAAGACCGGCAGGGTCAGCTGCGCGCCGATGGTGTTCGAGATGCCGTTGGGGTTCTGGCCGCCCAGCGTACGCGCTTCTTGGCTGAGCGAGCCGAGGTAATTATAGTAGCTGGAGCCAGCGGTCAGCGAGACCTGCGGCGAACGACTGGCCCTGGCTGCCTTCACGTCGAACGCAGTCGCGTCGCGCTTCTTCTGCGCCGCCTCGAGATTGGGATTGTTGCTGATCGCGGCCTGTTCCGCATCCTGCACGTCGCCCGGCAGGTTCGGCAGCGCCGGCGGCTGCGCGAGCACGCCCGGGGGAGCACCGATGATGCGGATGTAATTCTCGCGCGAACCGATCAGCCCGGCCTCGGCAGTGCGCAGCTGGCTCTGGGCGAGCGCCAGACGCGCTTCGGACTGCGCGACGTCGGTGCGCGTGAGATCACCCACTTCGAACCGATCGCGGGTCGCCTGGAGGTTGACCTCGAGAACATGGACGTTCTGCTGGTTGAGGCGGACGATCGCCTCGAAGCGCAGCACGTCGACATAGGCGGTCACCGCATCGGTGAAGAGCTGTGCCTCGACACCACGCAGGCTGGCATGGCCGGCATCGACGCGCGTCTCCGCCGCACGGACCGAATTGCGCACTCCACCGCCCGAATAGATCGGCACCGAAAGATTGAGGCCCAGGCGGGCGGTCCGAGTCGGGCCGGCCAGCGGGCCGGCAAGCGCGTCGCTATTATAGATGCTGTCGCTCAGCGAACCCGTGCCGTTCACGCCGGGACGGCCCGACGACCTGGCGATCGGCACATTCTCGTCGTTGGCGCGCTGGTTGGCGCGTTCCGACTGAAGGCCCGGATTGGTGTTGTAGGCAAGCACCAGCGCATCGCGCAGCGTGGTGGTCGGCTGCGCCGCCTGCGCCGGCGCGCCGGTGCCCACCATCTGCACGGGCATATCGGTGCCGGCCCGCGTCGTCGTGGTCTGCGCGGCGGCAGGCACGGCGATCGCGACCAAGCTGGCGCCGAGGAACAGAGAGGAAATTCGCATGAGCCTCTTTCAGATCAGAATTGAAAGGTTCGTAGGCGCTCGAAACCAGGAAGAACTGCACATTCGATATCGGCAAAATCGGCGAGGCCGAAGCCCCCTTCGGTGCGCCGGCCCGCCGCGAGACGCGTCACGCCGCGATCCAGGAGACCGGTCACGACCCGCCCGCCCGTCTCGAGCTGGCCGAGCAGCGTGGCAGGGAGCTCCTCGGCCGCACCGTCGACGACGATCAGGTCATAGGGCCCTTCCGCAGCATGGCCGGCGGCAAGCGGCCCTTCGACCAGCTCGACATTGGAATAGGCGGCAAGCGCAGTACGGGCGAGCGCCGCGAGGCTGGGCTCCTCCTCCACTGCGACTACCGAATTGGCGAGATCGGCGAGCAACGCCGCCGCATAGCCGCCCGCGGCGCCGATCAGCAGCACCTTGTCGGCAGGACGAATCTCCGCGACGGTGAGCAGCCGGCCCGTGGCGAGCGGCAGGTTGTGCCTGCGCCCGCCGGCGAGCGGCAGCAGCGTGTCGCGATAGGCGATCGCGCGATGCTCTTCGGGAAGGAAGTCCTCGCGGGGCACGCGCGCCATCGCCTCGACCACGCGAACGTCGTTGACCGCGTTGGTGCGCAGCTGGCTGGCGACCATCGCGTGGCGCATCGCTTCGAAGCGGTTCGCCTCGACGGGCGCGGAATCTACCGTAAGAGCCATCATTACCCCGGCTATCTGGCACAACCGTGTTAGTTGTGCAATACACTGATTATGTAGGCGGCTTGTATCCCCTTCGCAGCCCTTCGCCAAGCAATGCGCGCAGCTATTTTTGCACTGCAATGTTGACATGGCCGCAAGCACCTGCGCATTGCCGCCGCTCGCTCCGAGGCCCGATGGCGGAGTGGTGACGCAGAGGACTGCAAATCCTTGCACGCCGGTTCGATTCCGGCTCGGGCCTCCACTTTTTCTGCCTGCGCCACGATGCCCGCTCTACCGCGGCATTGTGTCTTTCCTGCAACTCGTCGTCCGAATCGCACGGACCATCGGTGCCATAGCGGCCCGCAGGCGGAACAAATCGCGATTCGCTGCCGTTGATCCCCCAACTTTCGGGAGACGAGGCATGTACGATTTCGGCATCCGACAGGCGCTGACCGGCTATCGCGTCGCCTATCGTCCGGAGCAGCAGAATTACTGCCCGGGCTGCGGCGGTTCGCACTGGGTGATCGGACGGTTCACCGCGGAATGCGCCTTTTGCGCCACCGCTCTGCCGCTGTTGGCGGGCGGCAGCACTGGCAGCGGGCTGATCCGCCAGCGGGGCGTGGCGGCGCTCGCCGCCTGACGCTCGCCGTCGGCACGCGCGTTCTCGCGGCCGGGGCGTGCGCCATGCGCCGGGGCGGTGGTGAGCGATAGCTCCGCGACGTCCCGGCGAACGGATCGCGCCGACAATTTTCGCCCGGAGCGGGGGCAAGCCCGTCCGAGGCTTGCAGCACGGCGACGAGCCGCTATGCCGCCGCTATGACCGGCGCTCAACTCACGCTCTACAATTCGCTGACCCGCAGCCTGGAAACCTTCCAGCCGCTCGATCCCGAACAGGGCGTGCGCGTCTATTCCTGCGGCCCCACGGTCTACAACTATGCCCATCTCGGCAATCTGCGCGCCTATATATTCACCGACACGCTGAGCCGGGTGCTGACCTGGAAGGGCTATTCCCTCACCCATGTCATCAACATCACCGATGTCGGCCATCTGACGTCGGACGCCGATGCCGGCGACGACAAGATGGAAGCGGCGGCCCGGGCGCAGGCGAAGAGCATCTGGGACATCGCGGCGCACTATACCGCGGCGTTCAAGCAGAATGTCGCCGATCTCAACATCCGGCAGCCCTCGCGCTGGTCGGTCGCGACCGATCACATCGCCGAGATGATCGACTTCGCCGAGAAAATCGCGCCCGAACATTGCTACGAACTCGATTCCGGCCTGTATTTCGACGTGACCACCGTGCCCGACTATGGCCGCCTGGCCGGCAACCAGGACGACGCGGCCGAAGGGCGGATCGATCCGGTGGCGGGCAAGCGCCATCCGCAGGACTTCGCGATCTGGCGCAAGTCGCCTGCGGGCGAGCAGCGCCAGATGGAATGGGACAGCCCCTGGGGCAAGGGCGCACCGGGCTGGCATCTCGAATGCTCCGTGATGAGCATCAAATATCTGGGCGCCCCGTTCGACATCCATACCGGCGGCATCGATCACCGCGAGATCCATCATCCCAACGAGATCGCGCAGAATCAGGCCTTTTGCGGCTGCGGCGATTCGGGCGCGCATTTCTGGATGCACAACAATTTCCTGGTGGATCGCCAGGGGAAGATGAGCAAGTCCAAGGGCGGCTTCACCACGCTCCAGTCGCTGATCGACGCGGGCGTGCACCCCCTCGCCTATCGCCTGCTCTGCCTCCAGGCCCAGTATCGCAGCGAACTGGAATTCTCGGCCGAGAATCTGGCAGCGGCGCTCACCCGGCTGAAGCGGCTGGTGATGACGGTGAGCGCGCTCAAGGCGCGTGCCGAGGGCGATGGCACCGCCCCCGAGGCGTGGCTGGCGCGGCTCGACGAAGCGGTGTCGGACGATCTCAACACGCCCAGGGCGCTGCCGGTGCTCGACGAGCTGCTCGCCGAGAAGAAGCTGTCGCCCGCCGATCGCCTGGCCGGGCTCGCCGCATTCGACGCGGTGCTGGGCCTGCGGCTGCTCGAGCTGACTCGCGAGGAGCTGCGCCTGCGCCCGGCGGGCGCCGCGATCACCGCCCAGGAGATCGAGGACCGGCTGGTCGAGCGCAAGGAAGCACGGCTGGTGAAGGACTTCCAGCGCTCCGACACGATCCGCGACGAACTCGCCGCCGCCGGCATCGAAGTGATGGACGGCGACCCGATGGGCTGGGACTGGAAGCCGGGGCTCTGATGGCGGACAAGTCTCGATTTGAAACCGGGCAGGGCGCGCGCTAGCCTCCGGTCCATGAAGGCCGTACTCCCCGCCCTCGCCCGCCCGCTGGTGGAGCCGCAGCTCCCCGCCGGGCTCGACGTCCACTGGTTCACGAGCACCGAGGAAGCCGTCGCGCTCGCGGCGGACGCCGATATCGGCTGGCTCGACAACAATGATCCGCGCGCCTGGGCACGCGCCGTGGCGGCGGCCGGCAAGCTGCAATGGCTCTCGACCATCTATGCCGGGCTCGACGCACTCGATACCGGCCTGTTGCGGGCTCGCGGCACGCGCGTGACCAACGGCAGCGGCGTCAATGCGCACACCGTCGCCGAATACGCCGTGATGGGCGCGCTCGTCGCGGCCAAGCGCTTCGACCAGGTGGTGCGTGCCGCCGATCGCCAGGAATGGCCGGTGGACGCTCCCGGCAAGCTCGAACTGTTCGAGAGCCGGGCGCTCGTGATCGGCTATGGGACGATCGGGCGGCTGATCGGGGAGCGGCTCGCGGGATTCGGCGTCGAAGTGACCGGCGTCACTCGCTCCGGCGCCGAAGGCACGGTGGGGCCGGACGAATGGCGCACGCTGCTGCCCGAAACCGACTGGGTGTTTCTCGCCGCGCCCGCCACCGCGGAGAGCCGCGCGATGATCGGCACCGGGGAACTGGCCCCGATGAAGCCCTCCGCCTGGATCGTGAATGTCGGCCGCGGCGACCTGATCGACCTG
>JAAGWI010102063.1:656-11137 GCA_012274505.1 Galium porrigens var. tenue
AAAAAAAGGAAAAGAAGAAGAAAGACCACAGGAGTTAGATTTCACGCGGAATAGGAATGGTTGAAAATTCCGTCGCTTTTCACAGTTATGGCCGTTTGATTTTCAACAGGAACGAAAGCTGCTTCGTTTTCCCGTACGGCGCTGCTCTGAATATTTTAATTTTCCGGTGATCAATTGTTGTGGAGATAGCGGCGGAGCTTTGAATCGCCGGGGAAATCGCTTCGTCGGTCCGGCGCGATCGGACGGCTTTGTAGACGAGTATTATGGCTGGATGGAGAGGATCTAGATCGAGGTTAGGTGGTGGCGGTGGCGACGGCGCCAGTTCGCCGATGGTAAACCGCGTCTCTTCGTCCCGAACTGTTCAACTCGGGAGGGTGCAGCCGCAGGCGCCTGGTCATCGGACCGTGTTTTGCAATGAGCGCGAGGCCAATGCTCTAGCCAAATTCAAGGTACATTTGTTTGTTCAGCTATCTCAAAGATCGCTTGAATCTGTTTGAGCATATTTATCAGTAAAATCTGAATTGCTGATTTAGTTTTTTTAATTATTAGTGGTGCTTATCATGTCTTCCGAGGTTTACTGAAGGTTTAGTCTTGCATTTTGCCCTAGGGTTTTAAGATGCTGTTAATGCTGCATTCAGTTGTGTTAAACATGTGTAATATTTTTTGTCAGGGTAACTCTGTTTCAACCACGAAGTATGACGTGATTACATTCCTACCTAAGGGGTTGTTTGAACAGGTAAATTGGCCTAACTCTCTGAGCTAATTCTATATGGATTTATTTGAGTGTATTAGAACTCAAGATGGTTCTATAATCTACTCTTTTTTCTTTATTTTTTCTTCAGATGCTGTCTATTTATCTAATTTTTCTTCTTGTTTATGTTTCGTGCTGACAGTTTAGACGGGTGGCTAACCTTTACTTCCTCATGATCTCTATTTTGTCATGCACCCCAGTGAGGTATGTTGATTGCTTCCACTGAATTTAGTTTTGAAGCAACTTGTTATTCACAATCAACATTATGGGCTACAAGCTGGACCGTTCACCTAAATTTGACATGCATTTTGCAGAAAGTTAGATTAAAAATTACATTTGGTATGTAGATAAAATTGTGGCAGATGTGGTGTTCTTATCAATACACTGTGTTAACCAAAAAAATTTCTTGCCAGAACTAAAGAAGTTCACTAGTGTTGATTTCTCATGCCTATTACAATAAGCAAGTTTCTTTAGTTTGGGCAGGAGCATTTTTTATCAAAAGTTTTCTCACGCCTATTACATATACTTAATCAAATGAGTTTGTATTACTTCATAAAGTAAAATATTTGTGATTTTATTCAACTTAATCTGAGATATTACCCTTCTGGCAGTCCTGTGAGTCCAATCACGAATGTGCTTCCTTTGAGCATGGTGCTTCTTGCTTCTCTTATAAAGGAGGCATGGGAAGATTGGGTGAGCACTCTTATCTTGCTTAGCTGTTCTTGCTGTATTATAGGCATGTATTTTGTTATTCTTAATATGTCTATGCTCTCGTGATATGGGTCTAGAAAGAAATAACTGTACAATTTCAATTACTTGAGGGTTTTCTGGGATGCTTCTGTTATATGCCACAGATTTCTCACATTTCCCCTTCTTTTGCCTTCGGCGTTATATATAACAGAAGCGCTTTCAAAATGATATGACAATAAACAATACCCCTGTAGACCTTTTGCAAGATGAAAGTTGGGTGGCTGTTCCTTGGAAGAAACTTCAGGTTGGAGATATAATCAGAGTAAGTGACTGCATTTTTACAGCATGATTTTTCTGTCTGTATGTTACATTGTTGCTACTGTAATTTTTGAGTTTTATGATCTTTGATATATACAAGAAAAGTTGGATAAAAGATTGTTGACCTTCTTCACAGTATATAGGGTTAGTACTATTTTGGCCACCCTGGGATATGACTTCTGTATTTTGGAAATAGTATCCATATTAAACTCCTAAACCATATTTAGCAGTTATACTCTCAAAAAAATTTTTTTTTTGAGGGACTGAACCTTTTTTTTAAATCGCTTTCTATATGACGTCACTCATGTGCAACAACTGTTTACTGCATGCAGGTTAAGCAGGACTCGTACTTCCCTGCTGATATTTTATTCCTTGCTGGTACCAATCCTGATGGCATCTGTTACACTGAGGTATTTACTCGTGTAAAGCTTGTGATAACCCTGTTTTGGTATCTCGTTATAAATGGGATAATTTTCTTTTATATGCGCTTCAATATTCTAGATTCTTAAAGAGGGTGAAAGTCTTTTGTAATTATCGTCAACGGTACTATTTATATCGTTCTATTTACTCATTCAATGACATTCTCACCCTTTAATTTTTCAAACTTAATAATTACCCTTGGACGGTGGAAATTTTCCCATACAATCAAGACATAAGAGATTGTCAGGGATGTTGAAATCGATGCATTGAACTGTTTAAGTATGTCTGCTTGATGTTGGTCTTACTATCTTATCCAATACTTGTGGCCTTATCTTTCATAATCCGACATTGAAACTTCAGAGATTCCTTCTGATTACGTCTCAAAAATTTATTAAAGCAAATCCCATGCTTTGGGTGGATTTGTTTCAATTTTTGCATTGAAATCTAGAGAGCACAATAATTGTTTACAGTTGGTGATGAACCCTAAAGTGATCAGAGTGAGTCCAAAATGCTAATACATGGGGACGTGCTCCATTGTTATCCCACATCTTCAAAAATTGCTCATGGTTTCCATGAGCAGAGGTATTTACTGGTCAAAAGATTACGTTACTACACTAGGGATCAGTGTGGCTGGTTGTCCCCGAGGTCACGGAGTAATTGCGTAAGTTAATGAGTTAAATAAAACCTAAAATAAGAATAAAAATGTCGCTGATTAAGTAATTAGAGCATTAAAAACAGGGTGTGCCCTTAATCATAGTCATTAAAGACGTACACCCTCTTTAGGAATTTAAATCCCCCCCAACAATAATTTCTCTACATGGGTGAAAATTGATTTGATTGTAATCTACCTGTTTCTCTGATTGCTATTTAAATTCTTTTGTTCTCCAGACTGCAAACCTGGATGGTGAAACAAATTTGAAGATTAGGAAAGCTTTAGAGAAAACATGGGATTATGTGACTCCTGAGAAGGCCTCCGAATTTAAAGGTCTGGCCATATCTTCTCTCGCATACGTATCCCTAGGGCTCCATTGGACAAAAGACGTGTATTGCTGATGCAATAATGAACTATTTTTGAACTGTTAATTAAATCTCATGGGAAGTTTTCTTCAATTTGCAGGTGAAGTGCAATGTGAGCAGCCTAATAATTCTTTGTACACTTTCACTGGCAATCTGATAAGTCAGAAGCAAACTTTGCCTCTGAGTCCAAATCAAATTTTATTGAGGGTATGGATTTCCTTTCTTATGTTTAATTGCTTACATAGCTTTACATTGTGACCAGAAGTTTAGCAAGTTTAGCAAGCTTTACATATAATTTTCCTGCTTATGTTTTGTGTAATCTTGCTAGTCAAATTGGTTTACAGTTTACTCAATCATTCTTAATCCAAATCTTATAGGGATGCAGTCTCAGAAACACTGAATATATTGTTGGGGCTGTAATCTTCACTGGGCATGAGACAAAGGTACTCTATTATGCATACCATTAAATTTACAGATAAGATCATCTGTCCACTCTGTCCGGGGCCATAAAAAACATTTTGGTTTGAAGTAACTAAAGAGTGTTCTTCTTGCCCCCCTGGACATAATGGACAGGGTATTACTCAGGCAGAGGATCCAATGTCTTATTTTTATGTTTCTTGCTTCCTGGTTTGTGTTTGACAACTTAGTTGCTGTCTACTCTAAAATATTTGAAGAATTTGGACTGGGCACAGCTGCTTTGAAAGTTTTGAGGGAGTTATATTCACGCACATGCACAAACAATCTCTTGCATTCATGTTCCTATGCATCTTTCAACTTATGCAGGTGATGATGAATGCTATGAAAATTCCCTCCAAGCGGAGTACACTAGAAAAGAAACTTGACAAACTTATTCTCACCCTTTTCTCTGTCCTCTTCTGCATGTGCCTTTTGGGTGCCATAGGCAGGTTAGATACTGCTATTAGGATGTTCTTGTTACAACCTTTTAAGTTATAGAAGCTCTGCATGGCTATTAGGAGTACATATTCTCTTTAGTGATGATCATTTATACTGTTTACAAATTTGGCAGCGGTATTTTCATAAACCGGAAATATTACTACTTACGCTTTGAGAATACCAAGAGTTCAGATGCACAATTCAATCCTGACAGTAGATTTGTGGTAAGTGGGAGCTTTTGTGTATGATGTTAGTTGGTTATTCTGTTTCTTCTTTCATGCTATAAGTTTATTTTTATCTCTTTTCTACAGGTTGCTGCTTTGACCATGTTTACCCTGATTACTCTTTATTCTCCAATTATCCCGATCTCTCTGTATGTGTCAGTTGAGGTATAGATCTCTCCTTTGTTAGTTTCTTTATTTGTGAGTGCATATGTTTGTTTCTGATCTTTCTTTATTTGTGAGTGCATATGTTTGTTTCTGATCTTTCTTTATCTTTGCTTCTTAGATGATCAAATTTATTCAGTCCACCCAATTTATCAACAATGATTTGCATATGTATCATGTGGAGAGCAATACCCCAGCTTCTGCACGGACATCTAATTTGAATGAAGAACTTGGGCAGGTAAAAAGATTGTGTGTGTTTTGCTTGGCCTGAACAGAGAGCAAATACTTCTCTTTTCTGCTGCACCAACTTGACTGTAGATTAATGCCTCTCTCCGTATTTTGTTTCCTTTGGCAGGTGGAGTACATATTTTCAGATAAAACTGGAACCTTGACGAGAAATTTGATGGAGTTCTTCAAATGTTCCATTGGAGGAGAAATATATGGTACAGGTGTGAGCGAAATTGAAATCGGAACGGCACAAAGAACTGGAGTAAAAATAGAGGTTGAGAGAACTGCCATGCAGAGCTGCTACATTTATTTCCAGTTGCATCTATGGTTATTTAATGCTATTTAATTCTCACAGGTTCAGAATTCATCACGTGAGCATGAAAAAGGTTTCAACTTTGATGATTCTCGTCTCTTGAGAGGTGCTTGGAGAAACGAACCTAATCCTGATTTATGCAAGGTAGCTGTGTACAATTATACCTTTTTATTATATTAGTACATGTTGGTCTCTTCATACTGATGGTTGATAGATCTATAGGTTTCCATCTAGTGTTTTCTTTTATCAAGTAACTGAAATTATTATTTTAGTGGCTGCTTTAAATAGGCTTTTGTCTAAATTTTCAAGTGGATTAAGAGTTCATATAGTTTTCCTTTAAGGAGATGGGGGCTCACAAAAGTTGTCAGACTTTAACTTAGAGTTTTTGTTGGGGAGGGATGCTATAACAACCAGTTTGTGTATAATACTTGGTGTAGTAGTGAATATCCAGAGTTTATAATTATTACAAAGTTCTTTGCCGGGGTTGATACTTTCTTTGGGTCCCGTAGTTTTTCCGTTCTCTTCTATTTGATTTATTGTTGAGCACACATAATGCATTTCGTTATGCTTGTTTTGTTGAAAATTTCTCAATTTTTTGTAGGAGTTCTTTAGATGTCTTGCAATATGCCACACTGTACTTCCCGAAGGTGAAGACTCCCCTGAAAAAATACGGTATCAAGCTGCTTCACCTGATGAGTCTGCTTTGGTCATTGCTGCAAAGAACTTTGGGTTCTTCTTTTTCAAGTAAGCACACACGAGTTTCTCAACTATAGTGGAAAGAGAATCGATAACAGTTCTAAAATTTTTGACCTTGTATGTATTTTCTTGTTAGAGCAAAGCACCCATGTAACATATTGTGATTCCGGACTTTGGTTAGAACCCTCTCTGAAGAAGTGTATGTACCTTGGTTAAATAATGAAATAATATCTTCAGTTTTGCCAGTAGAAAATTCATAACGGAATAGTCAAAGTTTGTCTTTAGCTGTTTAGAGGACCTTGTTTGGTAATAGTTGGTGCATTTTACTTTTAGGGAGATTATCCGTGATGATTTCGAAGAAAAAAATGAGATGAAAGTTTAGATACTTTAACAGATATCTAGTAGCATTTACTCTGCAACTGACTAAGACGTTATTTTTAGACGGACACCTACCACAATCTATGTTCGTGAATCACATGTGGAAAAGATGGGGAAAGTTGAAGATGTTCCTTATGAGATTTTGAACGTCCTTGAGT
The DNA here is from genome assembly GCA_012274505.1 of Galium porrigens var. tenue. Classification (NCBI taxonomy): domain Eukaryota; kingdom Viridiplantae; phylum Streptophyta; class Magnoliopsida; order Gentianales; family Rubiaceae; genus Galium; species Galium porrigens. The sequence goes on from JAAGWI010102063.1 coordinate 6,906, forward strand.
TTAACAGGTTATTTGCATTTTTAAAACTTCTATAGAGATTCTGATTTTATGCTTGCCTACTTGAGTTTCACTTGAGTATTCTGTTATGTATTTAGCACAAGGAAGCGCCAATCTGTTGTATGTCGCTACCCCAATGGCAGACTTGTTTTATATTGCAAGGTAATAGCTCGGTGGTATAATGTGTGAGACTGTGAGTTCAAAATCATCTGCATGCTTACAAACCTTTTTGACAGGGCGCTGACACGGTGATATATGAAAGGCTGGCAAACAGAGATAATGATTTGAAAAGAATCTCTAGGGATCATTTGGAAATATTTGGAGCTGCTGGACTGCGCACTTTGTGCTTAGCATATCGAGATTTGAGTTCTGAAGCTTATGAGAGCTGGAACGAAAAATATATTCAGGCGAAGTCTTCTCTGAGGGATCGTGAAAAGAAGTTGGATGAGGTCTGCTCCTAAGTTCTATTGGCGCTGCTAAATTTCTTACTTTGCATCTTTCATTTAGCTTCTGGATCTGACATGTGGATTTTAGTTCTCGTTTTTACTGTCAATCGTGTGCTGAATAGTCTCTTGGCATTCAGTAACTGCTGATTGTTCTTGCTATGTTGGATGCGTAGATTTAGTATTTTAGTTTCTGTAGTCATTTTACCTTGTACGTGGACCTGCAGTGTCAGTTTCTAGCTGCTATTAACTGGAAATGTGTTTAATTAATATGTCTCAGGTAGCAGAACTTATAGAAAAGGATCTAATTTTGATTGGCTGCACTGCAATAGAAGACAAGCTTCAAGAAGGAGTTCCTGACTGCATAGAGACACTTTCGAAGGCTGGAATCAAGATTTGGGTGCTTACTGGGGATAAGATGGAGACTGCTATCAATATAGCATACGGTACGCTTTTCACCATGCTCATGAATTTCTTCAGCGCAATGTGTAGTTGATGCAAAAAAAATCACAATCTTAATTTCAACTGCCTTTATGCTCCTCCTTGGCCTAAAGATGCTTTGTAAAACATCTAATTTTCTGTGTCATTTGTACATGCATCAGCTTGCAAATTGATCAACAACAACATGAAACAATTTATTATCAATTCAGACACTGATGAGGTTCGAGAAATCGAAGAAAAAGTGAGTGGCATTTCTTCTTTTGCAAACTTCCCAGTTTCATTCATGTTATATTTATTAAGACTTTAACAATTCTAATTTTAGGGAGATCAAGTGGAGCTTGCTCAATTTATGAAAGAAAATGTGAAGAAGGAGCTGAAGAAGTGCTACGAAGAAGCTCAACATGTTCTTCGTACAGCACCTGAAACAAAGTTAGCCCTTGTGATTGATGGGAAGTGTCTGATGTATGCCTTGGATGTAAATTTGCGTGTAATGCTGCTGAATTTGAGCTTAAATTGTAGAGCGGTTGTCTGCTGCCGTGTTTCTCCTTTACAAAAAGCACAGGTTTGTGGTGTATCCCTCTGGTAAATTAAATTTCAAATTTAAATGTCTACTGTCAAATGAAACTGTTAACAGTTATGTACTGCTTTCAGGTCACAAGCCTGGTGAGGAAGGGTGCAAAGAAAATAACCCTCAGTATTGGTGATGGTGCCAATGATGTTAGTATGATTCAGGCCGCTCATGTTGGAGTTGGGATAAGTGGGCAAGAAGGAATGCAAGCTGTGATGGCCAGCGATTTTGCAATTGCTCAATTCCGTTTTCTCACTGATCTACTTCTTGTGCATGGGAGATGGTCATATCTTCGAATTTGCAAGGTAATTATTTTGCTTTCTTTACTTGAGAAATTTGTAGCATAAATGAGTTTCTGATAATTGGTGTCTTGAGCAGCCATCATTCCAGTAAGAGTTTATTCTCTTTTAAAATCCCCTAGCATTTAACTAGAAGACTACACTTGTTATCTGGAAGACTATACTGTTTGCCATTGTCTGAGAAAAGGGACCTTGATGTAATGAAACTGATATAGTACTTAAGAGATTAGAAATTGGTGTTAGAATCTCCTTTCCAGGTTAGAGGTATTTGAAAATGTTGTAATTAGATGAACTCAAGAGTCACCCACATTTTTCTTGTGATGGCGCGGGACTAGTTGGATTCCTCATTAATATTATTTTATGCCTTTTGGTTCATGCGTATTAAAATTTCAATATTCCTTCGCAGGTTGTGACATATTTCTTTTACAAGAATCTGATGTTTACGCTGACGCAATTTTGGTTTACCTTCCACACTGGTTTTTCGGGTCAACGGTTTTATGATGATTGGTTCCAGTCATTGTATAACGTTATTTTCACTGCAAGCCCTGTAATTGCCATGGGAATATTTGAGAAGGTACTACAGCTTTGGAAAACTTGCATGCTTTATTTGGAAAATGACAGACTTGCATGTATTGTATTCTAATGTTTCATAATGCAGAGCTCTACACTTCTCTCTTTGCACTAACTAGTACTGTCTCTCCCATATATTTGCAGGATGTCAGTGCAGCCCTTTCCAAGAAATATCCTGAATTATACAAGGAAGGGATGAAGAACACATTCTTCAAATGGAGAGTTGTTGGTATATGGGCTTTCTTTGCAGTATACCAATCAATCATATTCTATAGTTTCGTAACTGCTTCTACTACTGCGGGCATGAACAAGCCTGGCAAGATGTTTGGTCTTTGGGATGTGAGCACAATGGCCTTCACATGCGTTGTAGTTACTGTCAACTTGCGGCTTCTGATGATGTGTAATACAATCACAAGGTGGCATCATATAACTGTTGGAGGGAGTATATTATCATGGTTTGCATTCGTGTTTATTTACTCCGGGATCGTCCTTCCTAAAGAGCAGGTACTGTCTTAGAAGTTCATTTGATCCACATCTTAGAATTTTGGCATGCTAACTTTTCTACTCCTTTTTCTGACTTGCAGGAAAATATTTATTTTGTGATTTTTGTCTTGATGAGCACAATTTTCTTCTACCTGGCACTGCTCCTTGTTCCCATAGCTGCACTTTTATGTGACTTCATTTTCCAGGGGTAAGATTTTTTCTGCCATTTCTCTTTATCTCACTATACGTTGAAAGCATACAGAGAGTTTCCCTGTGCTAACGTGATACTGTTAATACGTTTTCAGAGCCCAGAGATGGTTTTCTCCATATGATTACCAGATTGTTCAAGAAATTCACAGACACGAACCTGATGCTAGTAAGGTTGGGTTGTTGGAGATCGGTAACCAGCTTTCTCCCGATGAAGCTCGGAGTTACGCAATTATGCAACTACCAGGAGCAAGATCAAGACATACTGGCTTTGCATTTGATTCACCAGGTTATGAATCATTTTTTGCATCACAAGCAGGTGTTTATGCGCCACAGAAGGCTTGGGATGTGGCTCGGCGTGCTAGCATGAAGTCACGGCCAAAACCACCACGGAACCACTGACTCTTAAACACCAAAGAAACCTGTACAAATAATTTTGGCACCCCTTTTCACCCACTTATAAATGTTAGCATCATAGGAGGAGTTTATGTACATTTGTTGTATCATATAAGTTCCCGATTCTACGCAATAGTGTCAACCAACATTTAGGTATTTTATGATAGGGATAGGTTATTTAGGGCTTTGTGCAATGTCAGGTCTCTCTAGATGTGAACATTGTGCGTTTTGTAGCAAATACAAATTGAGTTGGTTAAAAGGCTTTGGGTCTTACTATGTGAGAATCTTTGATGGTGTTTGGGTAACTGTTTCAGATGTGTCCTATTCTTGGATTCTCTTTTCTAAATTATTACTCCCTCTATTTCTTTATACTTGGCAGCATCCATTTGGGCACTTGGATTTAGGCCCAAGCTTGTTAGACAAGAAGTGCTGTTTTCAGAAGTTGACCCACCCATAAGGAGAGAAAAATGGTATCCACGTATGCTATAATGGGCAAAAAGTGTGGTAATAATCCAAAAACCTTAAGGGCAAAATAGTCTTTAACTGAGGCTGCCACATTAAGTGAAACATGAAAAGTAAGGGGAGCTGGCAAATAGAAAGAAACGGAGGTATTATTTTGATATTCTTTTGTAAATTTTTTAATTTTTTTATAATTAAGTCACCCATGATGGGGATGATTATTAGGCTCCCCAAACCTTGCAAAATATCAAAAGCCATAGGTTTAGTTTGTTACAAACTAGAGTAAGAGCTCATAGAGCTCTTGTAGCAGGAGATCTTGCTGCCAAAAGAAAATAGGTGAGTGAGATGCTATACAAATTCTCACTCTGA